>CM053273.1:41168160-41211911 GCA_028583415.1 Protea cynaroides
GCGTATATAAAGTTTTTTTCATGTGCATCAGAGGTTAGGTGCGTTGGACTGTTTTTTTTTTTTTTTTTTTTTTTTTGTAATTTTAGTTTCAATTTCGCTATTTCTTCATTTCTAGCTTGTAGCTAGATGAATCATGTGGTGTTTTCCTCTTGTTTTCTCAATGATCCTTGCTGTTTGGAGATTGGATAGAATTAATGGCTGACATATTCACTTAGGCTGGGTTTCTGGCATCTGTTACATGTTAAAGAGATGATTCTATTAGAGTAGCTTCTTTGGAGATGAGTTAGACAGTTTAGGGTGTATTTAAGTTGTTTTCGATCATTGCAAAGCCAAAAAAAAAGAGTTATTGTCTATTATGCACTAGTGCAAACTTCATCTTTTGTAAAAAAAATTATTTTCTCTTTACAGGTTGAAATGGGAAGTTCAATGACAATACAATTCAAGGGCCAAGGTAGTTGACTAGTGAAATGAGCTTTATGAATAGATGATACAAAAATAGATAGAGAAGAAAACTTTAGATGAGCAAAAATCATGCATTACTATGATTAAAAAAAACCCATTAACAAAATTAACATTACTGTAGAAATTGATTGATCACTCCAATATTGGATGAGGAATGCCAAGAGAGGAACCTTTGCCCATCATGTTACAACAGATTATGTTAGAAGAGAAGACTTGCACAACAGATTATGGTCTGGTGTTAGAATATTTGCCAAAAACAAAAGGAACCTATAAAAACAAAAGTAGCAGAATGAAATGGGAGAGAGGGGGAAAGTTATAATTGTGGCTGTTCATGATAGGCCCTGTTTATATACTTCCTCAGCCTGTGATGGATCTTCCGATAGCTGCAAGGAGATCACTTTAAGATACAAACTCGCAAGGTCGAGTTCATTCAGTGCAAAACCATTGGATAAATAAGCCCGGATTTGGGAAATGATAGACTAGAAAGAGCATTAGCATTTGCAGCAAGTATTGTTATGTGTGTTTCAAATTGTACAAGCTAGGGTTTTGTTAGTTTGTTGTTGCATTTTGAGTGTTCTTTAGAGATCTCCGTTTTATTATATTACCTCATATTACATAGTGAATAATCTTCATCTTCACCCCCCACGTCGAATTGGTGTGTAAACCACATAAGTCTCTTTGTCATCTTTGCTTGATTAATCATTTTTATTTCTTCATGTTTATTAGTGTTTGCATTAACAAATACCATGCCTTAAGAAGCAAATTAATTAATTGCATAGGAAAGTTGTAGAGAAAACCTACATCATATCTTACACAAAAGAAGAGCTTAGAACAAGAATTAGAGGTTCCCACTGTTTAGAACAAGAAACGGAAAATGAAATCAAATCAATCAACCTCAAACCTGCAATAACTGATCCATGTTTACACAAAAAAAAGAGCTGCATATTGATTGGAGCAGCAGGATGGTTCTGATTTTTTAAGATCAGATAATTATCTTACCAATTGTTTTATAGATAAGTGCTTTTCTTTTGTATTGACCCCTCAACTTTAGGTATCCTGACCAAAGAACGAAATCTAAAGCTAAAGAAATCCTGATGAGCCGTACATATATCAATACACTTATTCTTCTACTTTTGTGACCATCTACTAAAGCATTTCATTGTCATTTAATTATGTTGACTGCCATTCTGCCCTGCAATCAGTTTTGCAAGAGGATTTCAAACCTAGTGCAATCAGTATTGACTATTAATAATTACATGCATTATGAAATAGATTGTCTTTATTGATTTTTTATTACTTTAATTATATTTTCAGATTTGCTTGAGGAGAGTGGGGACAATGATGTTTTAAGTTTGAGTCATTCAACGGTTTGAGCTAAAGTTTGGTATTATATGTTTGGACTTTGGAGAATTGGAGTTGATTTTATTTCTCTTTTACTTTGTGGCATTGAGATAATAGGTTTTACTTCTAATGGTTTTTTTTCTTCTTTTTTTTTTTTTGTAGAAAATATGTACTGTGAGTGAGAGGAGGACCAAGGATGGGAGTTGGGAAGGCCAAATTGCAGATCATGAGTTCTTGACCATCATTTTTTTCCCATTTATCAGATCTTTATGTTAAATATTTAAACTGGTTATGATTTGTATTTGTTCCTTGTTAAACACTTAAACTGATTTGGTTTGTATTTGTTAGGTTCTTAAAAGAATATCATAGGTTGTTTGTATTTGTCATATGTTTTAAGTTATAATTATTATTTGATAATTTGTTGTATGTTTAGGGTCAATCAAGGTCAATATCAGGGTCAATCTAACCCTGAATCAGGGTTAACCTGGCCCAACCCGGCCCTGTCAGGGTCAATCAGGGCAGGTTAGGGTTAGGCCCAACCCTGCCAGGGTCACGGTTAGGGTTGTAAATTTTTTAACCCTGACAGGGTTGTGCAGGGTTAGGGTTGAGTTTAAATAGTTAGGGTTGGGGTTAGGGTTTTGAAAAACCCGGCCCAATCTGACCTTGTTGCAGCCCTAGCCATACCCCAAGAGAGAACACAGTCTGTGACTACCCCCCTTGGACGCTGAAGAACTCTGTTAGGATACTTGGCCATGCAAAGTAGTGTTTATGTAGTCACTTAATCCGATGGTCCCATACCCGCCATCTGAGTTTTCACACAGACTAAATAGACATTTGCATGCACCCTATTTTTGCCTTACAAAGCTCTCATAACCTTCACCAATCACTTTAGGGTTTACATGTGTTAACTCCTAACATTGGGAACTTTCACATGTCTTTTTAGGAACCTCCTAGAGTCTAAACCCTACATAGAGTCCAAAGCTTTCATAAATAACTCTCTTGGAGTCCCAACCCTAGGTAAAGTCCATAGTTTCCATAAATAACCTCTTAGAGTCTAGTTTACTCCCTAGGTTAGAAATCTAGCATAAAGAACCTCTTAGAGTCCAGTTTACCCCTTAGGATAGAAATCTGTCATAAATAGTCCCTCCATTATCATCATTGAATATAGGTTAGAAATCTACCATAAATAAAAGCAGTGGTGCTAAACCACCCTTAGGGTCCAAAAACTACCATATTTAGGTCATTTAGGGCCATTCCCTAACCTAAAACCACTTAGAACCATCCCAAGGGTATTTTAATTATTTTGGTCAAAGTTGGTCAAAGTTAATAAAATGGTCAAAATAGTCAAAGTTAGACTATACTTAAACCTTATAGTCAACCTAGAGTAACCTAAAGTCAAACCTAGTTAACCCATCCTAGTTACCTATCAACACCCCTAGGTGTCACCTAAAATAGCCATTTATCATTTGTAAGTCATACCTTTCCTCCTTCCCCCCATAGTCCATAAGGTGATGTGAGAGAGAAGCAGAGAGAAGAATAGAGGGAGAGAAAGGAGCGATATAAAGAAATTTCATACCCCACCTAACACTTGAGATTTGTTGCACAATTGGTTTACAACACTTGAAATTTGTTGCATATTTGGGTTACAACACTTGAAATTTATTGCACACTTGAAATACCATATATTTGAAATTTGTTTCCATTTGAAATGCATATGTTTAAAATTTATCGCATACATGAAATGCATATACTTGAGATGTTGCACACTTGAAATACCACATATTTGAGATTTATTGCACACTTGAAATGCAATATACATAAAATTTATTGCACACTTGAAATGCAACATACATGAAATTTGTTGCATACTTAAAATGCAATATACTTGAGATTTGTTGTACATTTGAATGCAACATACTTAAGATTTGTTGTATACTTGAAATACAACATATTTGAGATCTGTTGTACACTTGAAATGCAATATACTTGAGATTTGTTATATACTTGAGATTTGTTGTTCCATTAGTAATATGCCACATGTCATGCAAGTGTTCACTATAAGATCTTGTGTGTTAGCTTTGAAAACTTTGACTAATGGAAAAATTAAAAAAAAGGAAAAGAAAAAAATTTAGAAATGTGAGATTATATTAGCTAATTAAAAAAATCAAAGAGGGTCTAATAGTAGCATGCCACATGTCACACAAGGGTTCTCACGAAGATCTTGTGTGTTTGCTTTGGAAGTTTTGACTTTACACATAAGGAAGGGAAAACAAGGATTTTAGAAAAAAAATAAAGCCATAAGAAAATTCTATTACCTAATTAAATAGTTAAAGAAGGATTCAATAGTAGAGTGACATATGTTTATGGACACAAATCTTGTGTGTTGACATACAAAAATGGCAAAAAAATTTAAAAAGAAAGAAAAAAAAGAGAAAAAAGAGAAAAAAAAAAGGGAAATTTAGAAACTATTGGAGACTAATTGGCCTCTAATTATAAGATGAAGTTTTCTAACCTCTAAAATATTATAGGACATGCCCAAATGAGTTAGGAACATCTTCCAAGAAACCTAGATTAATTTGGATCTGGGATGACCTCAAAACAAATCGTACAATGTATAGAAGTCAGAAACAGAGATAGAGCAAAAGGGCTCTGTTTATGGCTCCTACAATTAAGGTTTCCACTCAGAATTTAATTTTCTATGGATTTTACAAGATAAGTATACAGAAAGTGTGAATGTTATTTTTCATATAATGACTAATCTTACCTATTTTGAATGATTTTTGACATATATGGTAAGTTGGATATATTTCTTGCTATATTTGGATGACCTTGTCACATATGGTAAGATGGATATACTATTTACTATATTTGATTGTTTTTATATTTGGTAATTAGGAAATGTTTTACCTTATTTGAATAGATTTTGATATATTTGGTAGAGTAAGATAATATCTCACCATATATGATTTGTTTGATAGAATAGAAAAATTTTCTTATCATACATGGATTTTAACATATTGAGTAGAATATGATAATTTTCTCATCATATTTGATATGTTTGGTAGAATAGGAAAGTTTTCTTACCATACATGGATTTTGGCATTTTTAGTAGAATAAGATAATTTTCTCATCATAAATGATGTATCTGGTAGAAAATATTTCTTATTATACATTTTTTTTTTTGATATATTTGGTATAATAAAAAAGTTTTCTTACCATATATATTTTCTTGCTTATTTGGGAAGAATAGGAAATATTTCTCACCATATTTATATTTTCACTTATATTTTTATATTTGTTAGGTTGGATTAATATCTTACCATATATATATATATATGCCATATTTAGATCTTACAATGCTTAGAAGATAACATACTTAGATCTTGCCATGCTTAAAATATAACAAATTTAAATCCTAACATGCTTAGAAAATACCATGTTTACATCTTACTATATTTGAATATTGTTATATATCTTGACTGCCTTATATATGTGATGATTGCCATGTTTATATAGAATTATTAGGGTAATAATTTAATTTCTACAACACCTTAGTTGATCATGCCATATTTGTACATTTTAAAAGATAAACTAGTTGTGAAGACATGTATTTAGACACTCATATACATGGTAAGGAAAAAATGGAAATAAAATAAAATCTTAATAAAGAAAGATTGTCCTAGCTAATCTTTCCAAAAATAGAGCTTAGGTTAAAAATGATAGTTTTAAGACGATCCTTATCCTTAACATATCCCTTAACCTAGAACAGGTTACCCCTTAACCTAGAACAAAGTTATCATCCCTTAACCTAGAATAGGTTATAAACCCTTAACGTAGAACAAGGTTATCGTCCCTTAACCTAGAACAAGGTTATGAATACTTAACTTAAAACAATGTTGTTTAACCCTTAAATCCATTCTGAACTATGCAAATCCTGATTCATAAGAGAACAGTAAGATATGTAGGCAATTTAGAGAAGGAAAGTCTAAATACGGATCTACGCCCTTAATCCACGTGGACTATCCATCAGTCTATACAAATCATCCACCCCCTTAGTTTTCTTAGGTCATACCCATATCTACATATTCACTATCCATATCCATCATCCATATCCATACCTATATCCAGATCCATAGAATTCTCAATCTAATTAAGCATAAGTTTCAACTTGAACAAAGAACTTAATCAAACCAAGCATAAATCATACCCGTAAACTTTAATTACACCTGAAGTATGGTGTTAAACCTGATTTTCGAAACGATACGTAGGCAATTTGGAAGATTCTAGATTCGGTTCAATGATATCAAACCATAATATTTGGTTCGGTTCATTCAAAATAATCTAGCATAGAAAAGGCATAGGAGACCGTTCTTGATGGACCAATTTGGGTGCTTAACACTTTTCCATAATCGTAACATGACACTTACCCCCATCTTTGATATAGACCAAAAGCCAATTTAAGGGTCATGAGACAATAGAAGTTTCATCTTATGATGAGATTACATTTGAAGTTCTAGATCTTAATCTAGGTGGTGACTCCAAACAAAGAAAGATGAGAATACCCTCACCTTCATTTAGTCCCTCATAGTAGCCACTTCACTAGGGATATAAACATCAGACTCTTGAATGATAACTTTCCTTTTTCTACTTTGAATGCTAGCTCTCCTAGGTTATTATATTTATGCTTCTAAATATTGCTTTGGGGGGAATAGGTTCTATTATACACCATGGTTAGTTGGGTTAGGGTAATCTGTGCATAGGTGAAACCCGGCCCAACGAAGCCACAACCTTGATATGTACCTTATAAAAGTCTCAACCGAGGTGAGCCTTTGACAATTATTTATTGGGTCTGCCTAGGAAGGCGTCATACTACTCTAAATCGTTGATATTTTGCAAAATGATATATCAAAAGGAATCGAGGGGCCCATGGTTCATTGTGTAGACCAGAATAGGTCCATCCTCCTCGTCAAGGTAGCCTTACCAGTCCTGACCCAGTTCGAGCCCACGCTTGTTATTTTTGGTTCATATTTGAACTAACTTGGAAAAATCCATTTAAATATAGAATCCATGCTCATGACGTCGAAGTCCTGCCCGTTTTAAATCCCGATTTATCAACATGTTAGATTCCACATGATGAGAATCTTGAACTCTTAGTTATTGGGAGCGTGAGGAATGTATAAACCAGCTCCACCTTAGAGAGGCAGCCACTATACAACCTCTGTCAATGACCTCGATGTGTCAAATCCATCATCATTAACACATCGGTTCAAAAAATGTCTAAAAATTCCCTGTCACGACATAGATGCCGTGGTTTAGAAGAAATTTGTCAGTTTGTTCTTCCGTGAATTTGATGATCTATATGCCTAGATTTTGATACTTCTTGTAAGACCCGCACTCCATGAACCCGATCTAAACCTTGTTTCATGTGGTAACAGGTCTTCCAATCATCACTGGACCAGACGGGACGAGCGGATGACAACCAGGTATAAAATTGGACCAATCGGACCAATTCAATATGAAAAACCTCATACCGGTCGATGGTACCGGTTTATGGTACCAGTCGATGGTCGACTGGTATGGCCTGCATAGTATGGATCTGGAAACGGATCTCTACGGGTCCCACTTTCCAAATTTCAAATCGAAGGACTTTTCTAATGTTAGGAGGCTTCCTAAACCCAACCCTAGTCTATATAAGGACCCTTAAACCTCCTAAAACCTCTTCCATTGATTCTCACAAACCCTAGAGAGGAGAAAGAGGCTGAAGAAGGAGAAGAAGCTAGGAAGGAGAGGGAAGAGCTGCCATTGCCGTTGGACGAAGAACTCTCTACCGCGAACCAATGGTAAGTGCTTAAACCTTCATCTACATTAAGTATTCTAGGATGGTTAGTTATGATTGGATCAATAACATGCAAAGCAGGTATTGATCTAAACCCTGTTTTGCCGTCTGTTTTGCCATCAAACCCTAATCCAGTTGGTAAACCCTAAATTCAAGTTCTAGGTTGAGATCATCGAAACTAGGACTTGAATGGAGTTGGAAGCAACTCCAACTCATTATTCAGACCTGAAATGTGTAGGAGAAACCCTAGGATCAATAGGGGGTGACCGACGAAAGACGAGAACCAATCGTATGGTCTTTCGGAGACATACCGATTGACCATACCGGTCGCACCATATGCGATCGGTACTGCGACCGGTACCTGGCTCGCAACTAACCAATCCTAATGCCAAATAGTGTATCCAAGGCCTCAACCCAGCATCCCTCATAACGTCCATAGAGAGAGAGAGCTAAGGCCCCCCGGTAGAGTCAGAGACTACAAGGACCGAGAACACCTCCCCTGATACTCTACGACGTAATAGTTCTGCTAAAGTAATGGCGATACGACGATGCTAATGTACAAGACTTGAGTTAGAGATAGAGCTAAAGTGCTGAGGCCCAGCCTATGACACCCCCCTGATACTCGCTCGCATCAAGTACACCAACCACACACATACATTCACATGCCTATTCCTATCATCATCATCATCATCATGTTATAAACAGACTGGTCTGTGGGGACCGATCGACCATACCGGTCGCAGGTTTTCGCCACAGTGCTACGACCGGTACCTGTGACTGGTCTGCTCTGTGAGGAGTGTTTATAATCCCGTTGGTTTTTTGACCAACGTAAACCCTAAGAGAATTATTCTAACTAAACCCTAATATCATGTAGGACCTTGTGATAGCACGTTTGGATACTGTGACGTGGAGCAAGCTATCAATCAAGCGTCAGGTAAGGGAATCGGACCTCAACCCTAATAATTTAATAACAGTAAACCGTTGTTAATAATTATGGTTCTGTGGATTGATTTTTGTGCATTCTCGCATGTCATCCTTTACTTTCAGTTATTATTATTGTCCATGCATACTTGCTATGCTAGGTTGTGACTGTTAGGCATGTGATTGTTTTCGTTGGTGTGTGGAATGGGAAGGACTGGAGGTCTGGGATCATTACTCACACTAACACCTTTTCGTATCATTCTGTCTTAGCATGCTTGGTGCATGTGGGGTATCAGGGGGAGGAAGTGGCACTGTGGTCTCTGGCCTGGCCACTAGAATCTAGATCTATCTCTATGCCGTAGGGAGCAGTGTTGGGATAGGGCCTACTGTGATGACTTATAAGATTGGTTAGTTGCGAGCCCAGTTTGCAAGCCCTCGCCAATAGGGGCTTACGTGTTGGTATGGGTAGAGTATCCGGGGAGGTGTTGGCAGCGTTTGATACGGACGCCTTAGCTCTATCTCTATTCCATGATAGGGTGCATGTGGGACGATAGTGGTGTTTGATCCATTGGGCGGCTTTACACACTCGTGTATAGAGGTGCGGTGGTCGTTAATCCTTTCTATAGCACATTGCAAACTTAAACCAGACCATGATGTGAATGTTACTCATGCATATGTTTGTTGCATTGTCTGATTGTCTTACTGAGCTAAGTTGTGAGCTCACCCTTATGTAAACATTATTTTTAGATGTTGATGCAGGTTATACTGTGGAGGACTATATGGATGCTCCGGCGTATGGAGGTGTTTCTGCTTTGGAAGTACAAGTAGGAGAGGACGAGCATGATGCTTCATGTGAGTGCCCTTTCTGCGTGTACCTTTAGGATTTGATTTTATTTATTTCAGTTATTTTTCGGTTGGAAATACAGTGATGTAAAGATATTTACTTAAGTTTTAGGAATTTGAATAATTGAATATTTTATTTAAATTTATCAATAGATTACTCAGTTCATTTTATTTAAGACTTCCGCTCTATTTATTATATTCTGATTATGGTTATGTGTAATGTTTGTATGAGTGGACACGGTCTCATTGAGATCCTGGTGTGAGCCGTTGGTTCAGTGACGGTTCACTCACATTTCTGGTTCAGCCAGAATTGGGGTGTGACAACTTGGTATTAGTTTAGGCTCTGTCCAACAGACCATACATGCACTTGATTGAGTCAATGAACTGAGATAAGAAAAATTATAAATCTTAATAAAAACATACTTTAAGCACTTGTTTGATGTCTGAGACTAAATTCGAAAGAGCATAATATATTATACTAAATATGGAATTAATAACAAATATGCTCTAGAAAGGAAACCAGCGTAACAAGTGGAAGAATCATAAGTTTTCCTAACAAGTAATAGAAAAATTTTAGAAACATAAATTATCTAAAGAGTATAAAAAGTTAATTGTGCTACAGGGTACAGTCCACAAGCCGGACAGTTACCCTGTTATATATAAACCATGCTGTGAAAGAGAGGAAAATAAGAGGTCTATCATGGGGTTGGGGGCCTAGGAGGAATGGGGTCAGCGATGTCATAATCACGCTCGTAGGCTACCCTGAGCCAATGCACCTGCTCCTGGGTGACTCTGAGGCTGGGAGTAAGGCGCTTTAGATCACGGCTCATCTCCCGCTGGGCATCTCGGATCTTCGTGAACATACCCATCACGGTATCGGGAGGAGGCTGAGATGGTCCCGCTGTATGTGTTGGTTGTGGTGTTGGTGCTGAAACATCCTCCATCTGATCATCGTCACCCTCATCATCACCCCCTGCCTCTGCTGCATGAACCGCATTGGCTGTTGCTGCCGCGGCTGCTATCCTCCTGAGTGGGTGAGAACGAGCCTCTAACTCCTCATCGTTGATCGGTAGGTTGTCCATCTGCATCCGGAGAATGGCATCCCAGTCAATGTCCGAGGTCATAGTATCCTCAACGGCAGTCTCACCCCTCATGTCCACTCCTAATCGCTGCAGAAGAGTGGTGATGAGTCAGCCATATGGAAGTTATTGGCCCGATCAGACAGAGTAGCCTGACGCATGGTCCTGATAATGATGTAGGGAGACAGACCCGCTCCCTAGTGCAGACACAATAGGTCAAATACTGAGTGAGCTGAGACAACTCACTGTAATGGCCGCTCAGAGGCACGATATTGTGCTGGATGATGCGACAGTATACACGAGGCACAGGTCTCAAGCTAACAGCCTTCATAGGCGCTCCAGGGTTAAGTAGTTGCTCTGAAATCTCTTGGCGTAGATCCTCAGTGAGAAAGCCCTTCATGGGCACAGTAGACCAAGTCCCCATCATTGGGAATCCCTAGGAGATCGATGAGTTGGTGAGTATTGAAGGAGATGGGGACACCCTTGACGAGACTGGTAAGGCGGAGTTCCCCGCCTTGGCTGAACTCATTGACATTTCCCTTTATCTCCAAGTTGACGTAGAAATGTTTGACTAGGTTAGGGCGGGTGGTCACAGTGTACGTAATAACGGGCAACCACCCAAGTCTACCAAAAGCAGCTTCCACATCAAACTGCTGAAGCTGCTCCAGGTTCACCCGTCGCCCTGACTCGATATTCTTCTCGTCGAACCAAGGGAAGCGGGCATGCGCCGCCTCGAAACGAAACCACCGCTCATCGAGCTGTGGAACAGGAGGATGCGGACAATTCATGCCAAGACCGAATGAACGTTTACCTACACCTCTGTGTTGAGACATTTTGAACTACAAACAAAGACAAAACAAAGAGAAATGGGTTAGAAATTTTTGAAATTTCAACAGCATAACGACAGTAAATTAAGCAAAAGCCTCGAACTCACCCAAAAACCTGGGGAGGAGGACTTACGTAACCCCCAAACACCTCATGGAAACCAAACATCCATCAAACAAACAAGAAATTTAGGAATTTTCAAGAAAAATTTGATTTTTATCAAAACCTAGGTTAAAAACCTAAAAATTTGATTTTTTTTTTTAAAACCATTCGGTGGAACCTCAAATTGGTTGAGGGCTTTTGCTCCTAGAGGTCCCTAAACCCTTTCTAAGCTAAAGGAAAATAGTTCCTACGGTTAGAATCTCCTAAACTAAGAAAAACCTAGTTTTTGGGCTTGGAACCATGGAGAAACGATGTAAAAATGGTAAATGGAAGGAAGAAACTTACTTGGAGGGGAAGTTCTAGGTCTAGATCGGAAGGAAATAGCTTCTAAGACCACCGGTCGGACTGTAGCAACTCACAGAGCCAGAGAGGAATCGCCACCGGAGAGGAAGAAGAGAGGAAAAGTGAGAAAAATCTCACTTTTTGCGATTTTAAAGAGGATTCTGGGCATACCGGTCGACAGTTTTGCCCATACCGGTCGACCGGTACCCCCTGGTAAAGTCAACCGGTACCCCTCGATCAGGAGAAAATTTTGACCGGTCGAACTATACCGGTCGCTCCATTTCCCACAGAGTTGCGATCGGTACATCGACCGGTACCCCTCGGGAATCCGAGAAGTTTGTCCGCTTGGATATACCGGTCACACTACCTTATACAGTGCCGCGACCGGACAACTAATGGAAACCCAGAAAATTTTGGGAAAATTTTTTTTTGTAAAAATTTCAAATTAAGTTTCCTTTCGAGTTTCTCCTTGCACTTGTTAAAGACTAACACTATTATGACTATTCGATTATACCTCATGTGTTATGTCTTCTTCTCAGATCCAAGCAGGAAAACTAATCTGAGATGGTAGGCAGAAACGGTCGTAGAGGCTCAAGAAGGTGTCACCACTCCAGGGTACGCCAAGATGAGGAGAACGTGAAAATAGGAACTGTTGATGAGCAAAATGTGAACCCAAACGGTGAAGAGAGTCAGAGTCCCAGAGCACCAAAAAATTTGCCAGGACCCCCTCACATGAACTCTGAAACAATTGTGACGAATCTGGTTTTTCAGATGGAAGCTCAGCAGAAAACATTCCTGAATGAGATGTTGAAGATGTTCAGGCCACCGGGATATATTCTTACAGAAGGTACGTCGGAGTCTAGAAGAAATAACACCACACTGCCAATGGATGGTAGTACTGGGCCGATGGGCCAAGGATTGAATCTACAACCACCACATCAATTTCCATCGTCATCTGTCTATCAAGGAATCTATCCATACCCTCCACCATGGTACGAAATGAATGCACAAGGGCAGAATGACCTAAGCCGAGTAGTGGATAGGTTCTTAAAATTGAAACCCCCTACTTTCACAGGGAAACCAGGGAAACCACTGTGGCCTGCACAGCGGGTTGCTGAAATAGAGAAGAATTTATGTTTAATGACTTGTACAAAAGATGAGAAGGTGTTGTTTGCTATGCACATGCTTAAGGAAGATGCAAATGCCTGGTGGAATTCTACCCCGTCATACTTAGAGGTAAAGCACACTTAGATCTATTGGGCAATATTCAAGGGAACTTTCTTCGATAAATACTTTCTGAAGAGCTTTAGAGATCAAATGGAGAAGGAATTCCTTAACCTGCAGCAATCCCAGTCGACGGTTGATGCTTACCAGCAGAGATATGAAGAGTTGTTCTTCTTCGCTCCGACAAGCATGCAAGAAGAAGAAACCAAGGCGTGTAGGTTCACCATGGGATTACGAGGAAGTATCTGAGAGCACATCTTGGGTTTGGAAAAGAAGATATATAATGAGGCTGTACAGATTGCCAGGGTAATTGAATCCAGCCAAAGAGACAGCTTCTTTGCTCAAAATAGGGGACTGAAGAGGCCTGCTACTAAAACTTCAGGTGGAGGCAATACTAGACCATTCCGCCCATAGAGGGCTCAGTTTGCTGTGGTGCCTGCAAGGAACACTATTGCACCACCACCTTCACAATTTGCTGGACAGAACCCAAATGTTAAATGTTTCAATTGCCAACAATTGGGTTATTATGCGAAGACCTGTACTCTACCTAAGAAGCAACTGCCGCAGCATGGAAAGGTATTCGCAGTCACCACTGAAGAGGCAGCCGCATCACTTGATGTGGTTACTGGTATGATTCTATCCCTTCCTATTTGACTTACTATTTGTTGTGTTTGAGCATGTAGAACTAAGGGATAATTAAATTTCAAGGACTGTAAATATAGCTAGTATACCCGCTAGAGTACTCTTTGACTCTGGGGCCACGCACTCCTTCATTTCTATTTCTTTTGGGAAGCGAATGGAATTACCTATCAAGTGTTTGAACCCAATCTTGATAGTTTGCTCTCTATTGGGAGTCAAAGTGGCATTGAATGAATACTATGGGTCGTGTACAGTTAGTATTGAGGGCCGAAACCTAAAAAAAAATCTGGTTCAACTCGAGATGGCAGACTTTGACGTCATCTTGGGAATGGATTGGCTAGATCATCATTCAGCTAGCTTATTATGTGGTGAAAGGAAACTTGTGCTTAAAGATGAGAAGGAAAAAGAGTTTAGCTTCACTGGGACCAAGTTACCTAGGAAGCGGAAGCTGATTCTCTCCGCCCTAAAAGCTAAGAGATGCTTAGAGAAGGGAGGAGTGGGGTATTTAGTGTCTGTGGTTGACATAACTGCTGAGGTGCCAAAGATGGAAGATCTAGATGTAGTACGAGAGTTTCCAGATGTATTTCCAAAAGATCTACCAGGTCTACCTCCAGATAGGGCTACAGAGTTCGTGATAGACCTTATGCCAGGGTCGACGCCGGTGTCTAGGGCACCGTACAGGATGGCCCCTACCGAATTAAAGGAGTTGAAGACCCAATTACAAGAACTACTAGATAAGGGTTTCATACGACCAAGCATATCACCATGGGGAGCACCTGTATTGTTCATTAAGAAGAAGGATGGTAGTGTACAGCTATATATCGACTACTGAGAGCTGAACAAGTTAACCATCAAGAACCAATATCCTTTGCCTAGGATCGATGTTCTGTTCTATCAGTTGCAGGGTGCAAAGGTTTTCTCGAAGATTGATCTTAGATCAAGGTATCACCAATTGAAGATCAAGGCCACAGATATTCCAAAGACTACTTTCAGGACAAGGTATGGACATTATGAGTTCCATGTAATGTCATTTGGGTTGACTAACGCTCCAGCGTCGTTCATGGAACTCATGAACCGAGTGTTTTATGACATGTTGGACACTTAGGTCATCGTATTCATTGACGACATATTGGTCTACTCACAAGACAGGGAGACTCATGCAACACATTTGAGAGCAGCCCTACAACGGCTGAGAAGAGAGAAACTTTACGCCAAGTTCAAGAAGTGTGAATTTTGACTGAAAGAAATGGCCTTCTTGGGTCATGTAATATTTGCAGATGGTATCAAGGTAGATCCAAGCAAGATCATAGCTATAGTAGGATGGGATGCACCAAAATCAGTTGCGGAGATTCGTAGTTTCCTTGGATTGGCTGGTTACTATAGAAGATTTATGGAAGACTACTCAAGGATCGCCGTTCCACTTACCAGACTAACCAAGAAAGGGGAAAAGTTCATATGGATGGATGAGTGTGAGAAGTGCTTCCAGACTTTGAAGTCAAGACTAGTCTCTGCACCTATCTTGACCATCCCAGCACCAGGCTTGCCGTTTACCTTATATACGGATGTCTCAGGGTTAGGTCTTGGATGTGTGTTGATGCAAGGAGAACCGGTGATTGCCTACGCATCAAGAAAGTTGAAAGAGCATGAGAAGAATTATCCTATGCATGATCTGAAGTTAGCAGCGGTTATTCAGGCAATCAAGACTTGGAGACACTACCTTTACGGTGAAAAGTTTCAGATTAAATTGGATCACAAGAGCATAACTTACCTTTTCACTCAGAAGGACCTGAATATGAGACAGAGGAGATGGCTGGAATTATTAAAAGATTATGATTGTGACATCCAATACCATCCGGGTAAGGCAAATGTTGTGGCCGATGCATTAAGCAGAAAGTGGGCATTGAAACCTGAGGCAGGACCTAGTACAAATGTTGCATTGTGTGCTGCAGCCTCAAGCTCAATAGAGAATGACAAAGAGTTTATATCAGAAACTGCAAGAGATCCAGTGGAACATGACTTAATTCATAAGTTCACGTTGATGTTTGCAGCCTTGAATATCTCATCGGATTTAATAGATGAGGTCAAAGTAGCAATCCTACAGGATCCAAAGTAGCAATCCTACAGGATCCACACCTCAAGACTGTGCAAGAAGATCTAAAGAAGGGTAAAAGCAATCCTGACATTACTTTGGATTCAGACAAGGTACTCAGGTATCGGGGACGATTATGTATACCTGAGAGTAAGAACTCAAATATCAGAGACCGAGTTATGACAGAAGCTCATTACACCCCATATTCGGTACATCCAAGAAGCACCAAGATGTACCATGATTTAAAAAGATTATATTGGTGGAGGGGTATGAAAGCGGATGTAGCTCGGTTAAATCTTGGAGGTGATTATCTGATTCTATGCTTTTTACCAGAAAATTGTCCACATATACTTCCATATTCCTGTCGATCTGCTTTTCAAAGACTTTGTTTACCAATATGTGGTAAGTCGCTCTTGCATTCTTTAACCTGAAAGGCATTGTTTTGTAGCAGTAGAGCCTCGTACTCATAATGAATGCGGTGTTGATCTCGTCTGGCTCATATATCCTTATTTGGTTGTATCTAGAGTATGCATCCATGAAGGATAGCATTTGATGTCCAATAGTTGCATCTATTAGCCTATCTATTTTTGGGAGAGGGTAGTAGTCCTTAGGGCATGCTTTCTGAATTGCCTGCAAGTTAAAGCTGAAAGGTAGAGACCCACAGGTTTGCTACAACCACTATCGAAGCCAGCATGGAAGTGAGATTGTATCACAATGGATTTCGTCACTGGCCTACCCTTGACACCAAGGTCAGTAGATGTAGTATGGGTTATAGTCGATCGACTGACTAAGACAGCTCGATTCATCGTTGTCAGACCTCAGTATACCATGGAGAAGCTGGCCAAGCTATATGTGGATAATATAGTTAGACTTCTTGGCGTCCCAAAAAGTATAGTATCTGACAGAGATCCCCGTTTTACATCAAAGTTCTGGGAAGGATTACAGAAAGCTATGGTAACCAAGTTAAAGTTTAGCACAGCTTTTCATCCTCAGATAGACGGGCAGTCAGAAAGAACTATTCAAATCTTAGAAGATATGCTCAGAGCGTGTGCTCTAGATTTCAAAGGAGCTTGGGACGAGAAGCTATCGCTCATCGAGTTTTCTTATAACAACAGTTACCAGGCTACGATCCAGATGGCTCCATATGAGGCACTCTATGGGAAGAAATGTCGTACACCTCTGTTATGGAATGATGTGGGAGAGAGAAGAATTGTAGGACCGGAGTTCATCGAAGAAACTTGTCGAGTGATCGATCAAATCAAGGAAAGAGTGAAGACAGCACTAGTTCGACAAAAGCACTATGCAGATAACCGACGTCGAGATCTAGAGTTTGCAGTGGGTGATAAAGTATTCTTGAAGATATCACCTGTGCGAGGTCTGAAACGGTTTGGTATGAAGGGGAAGCTATGCCCCAGGTATATGGGACCATACGAGATTTTGACCAGACGTGGTAATGTGGCATATCAACTGGCTCTACCACCATCCATGTCAAGCGTTCATGATGTGTTTCATGTTTCTTTATTGAAGAAGTACGTCAGGGATCCATCGCACATCTTGATAGCAGACCCACCAGACTTGACAGAGGACTTGACGTTTGAAGTTGTACCTGTGATGCTCACAAGCTGAAAAGTACAACATCTCCGAAGCAAGGATATCTATTATGTGAAAGTGCATTGGAAAAGCCAAGATGTAGAAGAAATTACTTGGGAGGAAGAGAACGCAATGAGAAAGGAATACCCTAACCTTTTCGACGACCAAGGTATGTTCAAATTTCAAGGCCAAAATTTATTTTAAGGGTGGGGAAGTTGTGAAACCTACATGCAAATTTTGGGGACGAAATTTCTTTTAAGGGTGGGGGAGATGTATGACCCGCACTCCATGAACCCGATCTAAACCTTGTTTCATGTCGTAACAGGTCTTCCAATCATCACTGGACCAGACGGGATGAGCGGATGACAACCAGGTATGAAATCAAACCAATCAGACCAATTCAAGTATGAAAAACCTCATACCGGTCGATGGTACCGGTCTATGGTACCGGTCGATGGTCGACCGGTATGGCTTGTACAGCATGGATCCGGAAACGGATCTCTATGGGTCCCACTTTCTAAATTTAAAGACCCTTAAACCTCCTAAAACCTCTTCCATTGATTCTCACAAACCCTAGAGAAGAGAAACAGGCTGAAGAAGGAGAAGAAGCTAGGAAGGAGAGGGAAGAGCCGCCATTGCCATTGGACGAAGAACTCTCTACCGTGAACCAACGGTAAGTGCTTAAACCTTCCTTTACATTAAGTATTCTAGGATGGTTAGTTATGATTGGATCAATACCATGCAAAGCAGGTATTGATCTAAATCCTATTTTGTCGTCAAACCCTAATCCAGTTGGTAAACCCTAAATTCAAGTTCTAGGTTGAGATCATCGAAACTAAGACTTGAATGGAGTTGGAAACAACTCTAACTAATTATTCAGACCTAGAATGTGTATGAGAAACCCTAGGATCAATAGGGGTGACCAACGGAAGGAGAGAACCAAGCGTATGGTCTTCCGGAGACATACCGGTCGACCGTACCGGTCGCACCATATGCGACCGGTACTGCGACCGGTACCTCTCGGGGACTGGTCTGTGGGGACCGGTCGACCATACTGGTCACAGGTTTTCCCCACAGTGCTGCGACCGGTACCTGTGACCTGGTCTGCTCTGTGAGGAGTGTTTGTAATCCCGTTGGTTTTTCGACCAACGTAAACCCTAAGAGAACTATTCTAACTAAACCCTAATATCATGTAAGACCTTGTGATAGCACGTTTGGATACTGTGACGCAGAGCAAGCTATCAATCAAGCGTCAGGTAAGGGATCCTAAACCCTAATAATTTAATAACAGTAAACCGTTGTTAATAATTATAGTTATGTGGATTGATTTTTGTGCATTCTCGTATGTCATCCTTTACTTTCAGTTATTATTACTGTTCATGCATACTTGCTATGCTAGGTTGTGACTGTTAGGCATGTGATTGTTTTCGTTGGTGTGTGGAATGCGAAGGACTGGAGGTCTGGGATCATTCCTCACACTAACACCTTTTCGTATCATTCTGTCTTAGCATGCTTGGTGCAGGTGGGGTACCAGGAGGAGGAAGTGGCACTGTGGTCTCTGGCCTGGCCACTAGAATCTAGCTCTATCTCTATGCCGTAGGGAGTTGTGTTGGGATAGGGCCTATTGTGATGACATATAAGATTGGTTAGTTGCGAGCCCAGTTTGCAAGCCCTCGCCAATAGGGGCTTACGTGTTGGTATGGGTAGAGTATCAGGGGAGGTGTTGGCGGTGTTTGATCCGGACGCCTTAGCTCTATCTCTATTCCATGATAGGGTGCATGTGGGACGACAGTGGTGTTTGATCCATTGGGCGACTTTACACACTCGTGTACAGAGGTGCGGTGGCCGCCAATTCTTTTTATAGCACATTGTAAATTTAAACCAGACCATGATGTGAATTTTACTCATGCATATGTTTGTTGCATTGTCTGATTGTCTTACTGAGCTAAGTTGTGAGCTCACCCTTGTGTACATATTATTTTTAGATGTTGATGCAGGTTATACTGTGGAGGACTATATGGATGCTCCGGCGTATGGAGGTGTTGCTGCTTTGGAAGTGCAAGTAGGAGAGGACGAGCATGACGCTTCATGCGAGTGCCCTTTCTGCGTGTACCTTTAGGATTTGATTTTATTTATTTCAGTTATTTTTCGGTTGGAAATACAGTGATGTAAAGATATTTACTTAAGTTTTGGGAATTTGAATAATTGAATATTTTATTTAAATTTATCAATAGATTACTCTGTTCATTTTATTTAAGACTTCCACTGTATTTATTATATTCTGATTGTGATTATGTGCAATGGTTTGTATGAGTGGACACGGTCTTATTGAGATCCTGGTGTGAACCGTTGGTTCAGTGACGGTTCACTCACACTTCTGGTTCAGCCAGAATTGGGGTGTGACACTTCTAATGATCCATTTTGGAATCACGACATCCCAAGATCGATTACATGGCTTAAACTAATCTAAATAAATTGACTCAGATAATATTTGCTTAGACATCCTTATAAGAGAGCTAATTTTGTTTGGACGAGTCAGCTTAATCGTATATGTGACTTCTTTACACTCCCATCATTCCAAGTGTCCTAACACTCATCCATTTGACCTTTTCAACTACCTAAGAAAGAGAATCAATCTATAGACATGTCCACCCTTAAGGGAAAAAGCCCTATAACTTTGGGACTATCTAGAGTCCTCACCTCAAGACCTATCTGGGTTATCTTTCTAAAAAAAAAGAGTAATTCGAAGCCATGAATCCGTGTCTTAATCAACTACCAGATTTTACAAAAGATAAGATAACTGGATTTGGAAACACAATCCATACCTCGGTGATCCAGTTCAACAGAGCATGCAGTCTAGGCAGTGATAGGCCCTGCATCCTAGGGTGTTCACAATACCCTTAGACTTTTAACCCATAGCTAGGTCCAACCACCACTTGTGGTTCATGTCAGTATCAAGCTGAGATTTAAATTGTAGGTAGGTCCAAACACTACTTTTGGTTCATGTTAGTATCAAGGAGAGATTTAGATCCTAGGACAGTTAAACCATCATTTTTTATCCATGTTTTGGTTCATATCAAAACTGAAGAAAGTTCAGCTCATGTAGACTCAATATTCTAAGTTAGCACTAGACAGACTCAACCATCATTTTCGATCCGTAGCTTGGTTCATGTCATAACTGAAGAGAGTTTAATTCAACCATCACTCTGGTCTGTGTTCCGGTTCATATCAAAACTGAGGAAAATTTAGTTTATATGGACTCTATGTCATAAGTCAGCCCTTAGGAATAGTCAACCATCACCTCCGGTTCAGGTTCCAAGTCATGTAAAAATTGAGAAAAGTTTTAGTCATCTTAATCTACTTCAATCAACCTTGGCCCCCATCAGTTAGAACCCTTCTCAACCAACCTTTGCCTCCCTCAATTGGTAGGGCCCAGTCCATTATTGTCAATCATGATCTCCATAAATCAGAGCCCAATCGAAGATTAATCGACCTCAGCCTCCATCAATCATGAGCCTAGTCCAGCATTGTCATCCTTGGTCTCTGTCAACTTGAGCCCAACTCAATCAATCCATAAGTCTCTAAGTCAGTAAGGCCCACTCCAGCATTGTCATCCTTGGTCTCTATCAACCTAAGCCCAACTCAATCAATCCATATGTCTTTAAGCCAGTAGAGCCCACTCCAGCATTGTCATCCTAGGTCTCAGTTAACCTGAGCCCAACTTAATCAATCCATAAGTCCTTAAGCTAGTAGGACGTAGTCTAACATTGTCATCCTTGTTACTTGAGCCCACTCCATCAATCCTTAAGTCTTTAAGCCAGTAGGACCCAGTCAATCACTATCATCCTTGGTCCCTGTCAACATGGCCCATTTCAATCAAATCCTTATCTCTATCCATTAGAGCCTGGTCTATGTTTGTCATCCCTGGCCTCTAGAGCCTAACTTAAACACCATTTGTCTCTAGCCATCAGAATCCAACCCATAGCTAGCATTCCCAATGTCTACCAGTCATAGCCCAATGCTACAATTAAGAATCTTTCATTTAGAATGGCAAGCAAGAACTCTTCCTTATTCCCTGTCAGTAAAACCAATCCCAGATTCTGAAACCACTGGAAAATCATGAACCTCTAGACATAATAGTGCTGCACTTTTGGCATTTCTATTCCAATGGATAATGGAAGGCTACAATCCAAGAGTTGTCCTCCCATTTCTCACTATTCAAACGAGAGGAGAAAAAACCTTCCTAAGCAATAGGGTAACCCAAAGATGAGATCCAATGTACCCTAGGCTAGGATAGGAACCAGAATTACATTAGATCAAGACTAGTGAATGGTCTAACGATGAAACCCCTTAAGCCCTAAGTTGGGGCATGAACTAGATTGACCTTAGACCCAAATTGAGGGCAGTCCGATGAGGAAAGCCATTGATCCCTAAGTTGGGGCATGAACCAGATTGACCTTGGGCCCAAATTGAGAGTGGTCCAATGAAGAAATCAATTGAACCCCAAGCCAGACCATAAACTAGTTTGACCTTGGACTCAAAACAGAGTAGTTCGATGACAGAACCCCTTGACCCCCAAACTAGGGCGTAAGCCAGAATGATATCGAACCCAGCTAGGAGCGGTTCAATACTGAACTTCATTAAACCCGAGATTAAGGCATAAAAGAAAGCTACCTTGGACTCAAAAGGGAGTGGTCCACTGATGAACCCATTGAATCCCAAACCAGGGTATGAACCAGAATAACCTTGAGCTCAAAAGGAAATAGCTCAATGATGAATGGATCGCAAACGGGGGCATAAAATGGAATTATATTGAACCCCGAATGGTAGGTATCTAGCTCCTATTGATAAGTAGGAGAGGTACGTCTTACTAGTGGAGATTTGAAGGAAGATTTAGTCCCACAACAATTGTAGGTGGTTGTCGAAGGCTTTATGCCTAATTGAAGCCTCTCAGATGAACTATTTGTTTCAAATCCCAAGGGTTCTTAGCCATAGGATTACTCAAGTAGATACCTGAAGGCTTAAAGACGGTAGGGACTACCAAGGTGAGTCATTCAATCTGCTTCCCATCCTAAAAATGACCTTTATAGCTCCTACTCATTTAGATGCCAGTTTAGGAATTTTAGTCATTAACTCACCCTAAAAGTGACTGTAAGATCCGTACGTTCAAATTTCAAGGATGAAATTTCTTTTAAGGGTGGTGGAGTTGTAAGACCTGCACGCCACAAACCCGGTCTAACCTTACATTTTGTGTCGTGACCCGTCTACATATCATGGTTGAGCCAAGTGGACCAAGTGTGTATAGAAACCCAAGACGCAATATGAAATTTTACTCAAAAACAGTCAAAATGAGGGTAGGGTCGCATGCCTAAACAGGCAGGTCCAACCCCCCAATCGACCCCCACCATCGACCCGTGACCAGGGGTCGCAGGGGTCTCGAAATATCCTACCCCCCATCGACCCCCCCATCGACCCCCGGTAATCAGCAAAAACAGCACGAACCGAAAATTAGGAAACTTTCCTAATTTCGATTAAACCTTTCCTAAACTCAATGGGACTTATTTTGAGAGGTTTTACTCTATAAATAGGACGTCCCTAAGCCTCTTTCACTTTTTTTACAACCCTAATTGGATTGAGAGAATGAGAAGAGAAGGAAGAGAAGGAGAAGAGAAGGAAAGTGGAGAAGAAGACCAATGAGAAAGGATTCGGAGAAAGAAGCATACTTCTCAGGTATGGATACTATTTTCATGAATTTCTTAAGACCTTAGAGTAAATCATGAAGAGGGTATGATCTAGGAGAAACCCAAATCATCCATCTATGGTTAGGTTTCAATGGAAACCATGGAGGAGATCATTGAAACCATGTAGGTGAATAAAGAATAGTTATAAATCATAGAACATGTATGGAATGGACAATAGAAGGAAGCCATAGGACCCAAACATGAAAGAATGGACGAAATTTGATATTTTCGACTCAAACCATGGGGGGTCGCACCTAGGGTCGATGGAACATCCGACCCTAGCATCGACCCCCAGCATTCGGGAAGCCCAGGAAAGGGGTGGTCGCACCTAGGGTCGATGGAAGGTCCGACCCTGGCATCGACCCCCAGTTAACAGCATGCTTTTAAAAATCAGAATTAATTCTAATTAAATTCTATCGACTTGAGTAGGTCTTCTAGTGATATAATATTGATATTTAATTGATTTTTAAAGCTTCAAAGAGGATCTACAATCAAGCAAAGGTGAGGGAACAAGTCATAAACTAATTGGTTAATAATAAACTATTTTATTCTTGAGTCCAATGTCATGATTGATTCTATGCGTGTATGCTTGTTATGTGCATTCAACATGTCATCCAATATTTCTATTATTACTATTCATGCATATTTAATTATTGTTTATAACATGATGATGATGATGATAGGAATAGGCATGTGGATGTATGTCTGTGGTTGGTGTGCTTGATCCGAGCGAGTATCAGGGGGAGGTGTCATAGGCGGGGCCTCAGCACTCTAGCTCTATCTCTAACTCAAGTCTTGTCTACTGACATCGTCGTATCGCCATTACCATTGCAGAACTATTACGTCGTAGGGTATGAGGGGAAGTGGTCTCGGACCGTGTAGTCTCTGACTCTGTTGTGGGGCTTTAGCCCTATCTCTATGGATGTATTGAAGGATGCTGGGGTGAGGCCTTGGATACACTGATTGGCATTAGGATTGGTTAGTTGCGAGCCCAGTTTGCGAGCCCTCGCCAGTAGGGGCTTACGTGTTGGTATGGGCAACGGGTACAGCAATAAACGTGACATTTGCATGTACATTGTCTATGGTGGGTGCATGTGGGTCGACAATAAACGTTACCTTTGGGTGGCTTCACACACTCGTGTATAGAGGTACGACGTCAATAAACGTGACCTTTGGCCACCTATCCTTTCTATAGCACATTGCAAACTTATATACCAGACCAAAGATATAAATGAATGCATGCATATGTTTGTTGCATTGTTTTGTTTTCTCATTGAGCTCAAGTTGGAGAGCTTACCCTCGCGCGAGAAATTATTTTAGTTTTTGATGTTGCAGGTACTATGATTGAAAATTATGTCTACATGCCAACATATGAACGGGTGGAGGCTATGAATGAGCAAGCTGTGGAGAACGAACATGGTTTGTTAAGAGAGCATTTCAACTATGGATATGTTTAGTGTTTAGACTTCGTATTTGGATATTGTAATATGTATTAAGTTATCTTTTGGTTATTTAGAAATAAATAGAATATTAATTATTTATCATGACTAGACCTCAGTTCGTTATCTGTAAGACTTTCGCTATTTACTTTATTATCTCTGTTTAATGTAGAATGTGTTTTGGTTTATCATATGTGGGATAGCCTATTTGAGATCTTGGTTGAACCGTTGGTTTATTGACGGTTTATCACACCATTTTGATTAGTCCAGAATTGGGGTGTGACAACTTGGTATCAGAGCTCTCTTAGGCCTTTCCCATGAAACCCGAATACTTCCACTAGAGTCCATGAACTGAGTTAGAATAAATTAAAAGCTTTAATACAAACACACAATAAGCACCTGTGTTGGTTGAGACAGAACTTAAACAAGACAATAATGTACATATAAAAGATGGAATCATATATATACACTCAAACAGAAAGAGAAGACCAAAATGTATCCTGATAAACAAATAATATAGGGTACTATCCATAAGTTGGGTAGTTATCTACGTATACAAGGGATATAGTACTGTAGCAAGAAGGAAGCATCTGTACAGCAGAAAATTGGAATACCGAGTTGGTACTCACAAGATGTGAAACTCGATGTTGGACAGAGGAAGAAGATGGCTAGTAATGCCAAAACCCTGTAGAGATAAAGGAAAAGATCTCGGGTTAAATCCAACAGAGATAAAAGAATATTGGTCATACATTAAGAATAAGAGTAACTAAACTCCTGGGTGACATGGAGACTCAGGGTGAGATCCACCACAAGCTGATCCATTACCCGCTGAGCATTAAAAAGAGGTTGCAACTTGACCCCACCACTATCAAGGTCGATAATGGGTAATGAAAAATCATCTGAGCAGATGCTAGATAGTGATAATCAGATTAGAGCGAATCAAAGGAGGTGAACAACCATACCACTCCAGCCAACCACCTGGACTATTAAGTACCTTGGTTATGGTTGCCATAAACTTAACCCAATAAAATACAAGAGAAACAATAGATGAGACCGACTATGCAAGTTGCTATGTAAATCACTACCCAAGTTGTTGATGCTACATCAACACCTTCAGGTCAAACCAAGTACGGTACCAATTGGTAGCATCATTGTACCCCAACACCTATTAGCTATAACACAGTGCCTACCACACAGCAAGTCCCAGTAATGCACACCCCAGTGCAGAAGTTTGGTGCACAACAAGCAGTGTATCAAGGTGGTTAATCTTATCAGCCACCGATGTATGGGATAGTTGCATCATGACAGAATGATCCGACAAGGATTGAAGAATGTCTTCTGAAGATGATACCTCAGACATTTTCAGCAAAGGATCAAATCTATTATGGCCATATATCTAGATAGGTTTATATAGGATGCGGTGCATTATTGACTTACTCTTATGATCATAGAGGATGCACATACCAGATTTTAAATTCTCGTGTCTTGACAGGATACCTTCTTGATCTAACCTGTCAATTGGAGTTATAGATATTGTTTCTTTAGTATTAGTCCTGGTTATACCAAACTGAGCCACTCTCATGATCGACAACATGAACAAAGATATGAACTGAATGAACAGTTAAATGTTTAATCATGTTGAGCATACATCTTTTCGATTTATACCTGATTTATTGATGTACCAAAATTCTCCAGATTTATTCCTGTAATGCCTTGACCAATGGCATTATATATACTCAATAGAACCTGTAACCATGAGGTTAAGAGTTGTAAAACCTCTATTTCCATATATTTGGACCACCGTGCAACTTGACGATCTTTTAATGCCGGTTGGATTACCACAGATTTACTCCTGATCTTTTAAACCTAAGTTCACTAAATAAAGAAAGTGTTTGTCGTCATACTAAATTGAAAGAAGGAAATGAATTATTTTGGATAAACATTCTGATTCTTACATTTCTCGACATCCATTGATAAGATGTTTAGTGATAATGGAATTATTGGAAGAAAGATGATTGGATTCAGATTAAATGCTATGGCCAATGAACCTCAGATGAAGAAATGGAGGATCTGTTTCGAGATTGCTGAATAGATGGATATGGTCATAAAAGAGTGCATGAGCAAAAGTAAAAACTATCAAGAGTAACTAGGAAAGAGTAGATAGCACTCAAGTAAAGTTAAAGATGGCTATATCAGTATAATTTTGACAAGGCAGAAGATTCCTAAAGGTAAATCTAAGAGTGGATACAAGGATAAAGTAAAAAATCATGGCATTGATAGCATTCAGATTAGTATAAGTAATACTGAGTTATGCCCAATGTTAAAGGAAATGATTAAGCAAAGACCAAGACAGTTTGACAGAATTAATGAAATTTTGAGCATATACCCTAATGCTTAGACTTGGGATATGTAATGAGTAAATAGTCAGAAGATGCTTTTTGAGATATATAATAGAATGATAAAAGGAGGTGTAAGCTAATGAACTTTTTGGGATATATGAGATTTTCAGCAAAATTGTCTTTGAAAAACTAAGAGAGGAAGGAACTACACGAGCTCTTAAGACCTTATACCAGATTTTACTAGTTCAAGCCCTTTGGACTAGATGTTGTATGGGATGAGTGTTATGAACAATGTCCAAATCTTATGGATGGACAGAATTTGGATGCAACCTGAGTCGACTTGAGATGGTAGACTTTGACGTCATCTTGGGAATAGACTGGTTCTCTCAACACTCTACAAAGTTGTTGTGTGCATAGAAGAGATTATCATTCAAGAATAAAGACGACATATAATTTAGTATTATTGGAAGTATGTTGCCTAAGAAAAGAAAGCTGATCCTCTCTATGCTAAAGGCAAAGAGATGCTTTGAAGAGAAAAAAGTTGGATATATGGTATCTGTGATATACGTTACCGAAGAAGCACCACAGATGGAAGATATTGATATGATGCATAAATTCCTGATGTGTTTCCAGGAGACTTACCTGGGTAACCATCTGATCATATGACCGAGTTCGTCATCGACTTGTTACTAAGGACGATACTTGTGTCAAAGGCACCTATAGAGTAGTTCCTATGTAGTTGAAGGGATTGAGACTTAACTACGGGAGTTATTAGACAAGGGTTCCAATCGGTTAAGTATTGCATCACGGGGAGCACCAATTCATGAAGAAGAAGGATGATAGTGTTGTCTGCGTATAGACTACCGAGAATCGAACAAGCTCACGATCAAGAATCGAGATCTATCACCTCGGATCGATGACTTGTTTAAATAGTTGCAAAGAGCAAAGGGAATTTATAAGATTGATCTTCGGTCAAGGTATCAACAGCCGAAGAATTTGGACAGCGATATCTCGTAGATACCTTTAGAATCGGGATTGGACATTATGAGTTCTCGATTATGACGTTGGGATTAACCAATGCCCCTACATCTTTTATGGAGCTGATGAACTGGGTGTTTCATGACATGTTGGACACGTTGGTCATAGTTTTCATAGATGATATTTTGATTTATTCCAAGAATGAAGCAACTCATACAACAGATCTTGGAGTAGCTCCACAACAGTTCAAAAGGGAAAAGCTTTATGCCAAGTCCAAGGAATATGAGACATGATTAAACAAAATGATCTTCTTAGATCACGTAGCATCATAAAACGGGATTAAAGTGGACCCTTTAAGATAAAAGTAATCATATGGTAAGAAACACTTAAAGAGTATTGCGAAGATCAGAAGTTCTTGGGTTTAGCTGATTATTATAGATGATTTTTGGAGGACCACTCTAAGATTGCAAAACCTCTTACCAAGCTAACCAGGAAGGGAGATGAGTTTAATTGGAGTGACAAGTGTGAAGAAGGGTTGATATCAACTCTCACCTTGATCATTCGGATACCAGGGAAACCTTTTACCCTATACATCGAGGCTTTTGGATTGGATCTAGGATGCGGGTTGATGCATGGTAAATAAGTGATTGCATATGCTTTTAGAAAACTGAAGGAGCATGAGACGAGTTATCCTACTCATGACTTGGAATTAACGGTGATAAATTATGCAATCAAGACTTGGAGACATTATCTAAACGGAGGAGAATTTTAGACTGAATGGGAACACAAGAGTTTTATGTACCTCCTCATCAGAAAGAGTTGAACATGAGGATAAAAAAATGGCTGGAATTACTCAAGGATTAAGACTGTGATATCTAGTATCATCTAGGGAAGGCTAATGTAGTAGCTAAGGCATTAAGCAAAAAGGGAATTACGAAGTCCGAGGAAGGAACTAGTATAGATACTATCTTATGTTCCGTAGCAACAGATTCAGATTTGGAAGTAGAGTAACATACAATAGAAACTCGTGATGATCCAATAGAGCAAGAACTTATGAATGAACTTATGGAGCAATAATTCGGCTGTGCTTGTGGCATTAAAGATCATCTCTGAATTGATGGATGAAGTAAAAGTAGCAATTTTGTGAGATCCGTAAATAAGAACGATGTAAGCAGATTTAGAAAAAGGAAAACCCAATCCTGAGTTACTTTGGATGCGGAGACGGTACTCAGATACAAAGGTAGATTCTGAATACATGAAGATAAAGACCCGGATATTATGAAGAGGATAATGATAAGAATCCATTGTACTCAATATTCAGGACATCCTAGAGTACCAATATGTATCATGACCTGAAGAGATTGTATTAGAGGAATGATAACAAATGTGGTTAGTGTGTGTTCCAGTGTTTGAATTATCAGCAAGTAAAGGCTGAAAGACAAAGACCAACGTGGCTTACTACAACCACTATTGGAGCCAGTTTGAAAGTGGAACTACAGTATTACAATGAATTATGTCACTGATTTGCCACTGACTATCAGATCGATTGACGAAGTTAGAGTGATTGTTGATCGCCTTATGAAAATAGCTCATTCCATTGCTATACGACCTCGGTATGCTTTGGAGCAGCTAAATAAGCTATATGTGGATAATATTGCCAGATTGAATGGTATGCATGAGAGCTTAGTGTCGGTCAGAGGCTTATGCCTTATCTCAAAGTTTTGGGAGGATCTACAGAAAATAATGGGGACAAATTTAAAGTTTAGTACCGCACTTTACCTCAAACCGACGGACAGTCGGAGCGGGCTATACAGATCCTAAGAGATATGCCCGAGTTTGTGAAATTGATTTCAAGGAGCTTGAGTTGAGAAGTTAACCGTGAATTGAAGTTGCTATTAAGCTACCATGTAAATGTTACCTATGAAGCAGATACGATAGAAATGTCAAATTCCTTTCTTTTGGAATGAAGTTAGTGAATAAAGAGTTTTAAGACCTAAGTTTAATGGAGAAAACTATCGAGTGGCAGACAAGATCAAAGAAAAGGGGCAAGATAGCTCAAGATGTCAGAAGAGACACCAAGACCTTGAGTTCGCCATAAGTGACAAAGTGTTCTTGAAGATATCACTTATGCAGAGTTTGAAACGATTAAACAAGAAGAGAAAGTTATATTCTATATAGGTGTTAGATCTTATAGACTTTGGAGAGACAAGTTGCATATCAATTAGCGTTACGCTGTCCATGTCTAGTGTGCATGATGCATTTCACGTGTCTCTATTGAAGAAGTACATTGGAGATTCATATCAGAGATAATGACCATGGATCCACTGATTTAGATAAGAGATTCAACTATTGAAGTGGTACCAGCCTAGTTTACTGGTTGGAAGGTAGAACATCTCCAAAGCTGGGATAATTAGTATATGAAGATAACCTGGCGAAGACGAGACGTGGAGAAGATGGCATGGAAAGAAGAAGATGTAATGCGGGAATAGAATTCCCACCTAAATTCAAATTTTGAGGACAAAATTTATTTTAAGGAGGGGGGAGTTGTAAGATCTGTACGTTCAAATTTTGAGGATGAAATTTCTTTTAAGGGTGGTGGAGTTGTAAGACCTGCACGCCACGAACCCGGTCTAACCTTACATTTTGTGTCGTGACCCGTCTACATATCATGGTCGAGCCAAGTGGACCAAGTGAGTGAAGAAACCCAAGACCCAATATGAAATTTTACTCAAAAACAGTCAAAATGAGGGTAGGGTCACATGCCTAAACAGGTAGGTCCGACCCCCCCATCGACCCCCACCATCGACCCGTGACCAAGGGTTGCAGGGGTCTCGAAATGTCCTACCCCTCCATTGACCCCCCCAACGACCCCTGGTAATCAGCAAAAACAGTACGAACCAAAAATTAGGAAACTTTCCTAATTTCGATTGGACCTTTCCTAAACTCAATGGGACTTATTTTGAGAGGTTTTAATCTATAAATAGGACGTCCCTAAGCCTTTTTCACTTTTTTTACAACCCTAATTGGATTGAGAGAAAGAGAAGAGAAGGAAGAGAAGGAGAAGAGAAGTGGAGAAGAAGACCAAAGAGAAGGGATTTGGAGAAAGAAGCATACTTCTCAGGTATGGACACTATTTCCATGAATTTCTTAAGACCTTAGAGTAGATCATGAAGAGGGTATGATCTAGGAGAAACCCAAATCATCCATCCATGGTTAAGTTTCAATGGAAACCATGGAGGAGATCATTGAAACCATGTAGGTGAATAAAGAATAGTTCTAAACCATAGAACATGTATGGAATGGACTATAGAAGGAAGCCATAGGACCCAAACATGAAAGAATGGACGAAATTTGATATTTTCGACTCAAACCATGGGGGGTCGGACTTAGGGTCGATGGAACATCCAACCCTAGCATCGACCCCTAGCATTCGGGAAGCCCAGGAAAGGGGTGGTCGCACCCAGGGTCGATGGAAGGTCCGACCCTCGCATCGACCCCCAGTTAACCGCATGCTTTTATAAATTAGAATAAATTTTAATTAAATTCTATCAACTTGATTAGGTCTTCTAGTGATATAATATTGATATTTAATTGATTCTTAAAGCTTGAAAGAGGATCTACAATCAAGCAAAGGTGAGGGAACAAGACCTAAACTAATTGGTTAATAATAAACTGTTTTATTCTTGACTCCAATGTCATGATTGATTCTATGTGTGTATGCTTGTTATGTGCATTCAACATGTCATCCAATATTTCTATTATTACTGTTCATGCATATTTAATTATTGTTTATAACATGATGATGATGATGATAGGAATAGGCATGTAGATGTATGTGTGGTTGGTGTGCTTGATGCGAGCGAGTAACAGGGGGAGGTGTCATAGGCGGGGCCTCAGCACTCTAGCTCTATCTCTAACTCAAGTCTTGTCCACTAACATCGTCGTATCGCCATTACCTTAGCAGAACTATTACATCGTAGGGTATGATGAGAAGTGGTCTCGGACCGTATAGTCTCTGACTCTGCCGGGGGGCTTTAGCCCTATATCTATGGATGTATTGAGGGATGCTGGGGTGAGGCCTTGGATACACTGATTGACATTAGGATTGGTTAGTTGCGAGCTCAGTTTACGAGCCCTCGCCAGGAGGGGCTTACGTATTGGTATGGGAAATGGGTACAACAATAAACGTGACCTTTGCGTGTACATTATCTATGGTCGGTGCATGTGGGTCAACAATAAACGTTATCTTTGGACGGCTTCATACACTCGTTTATAGAGGTGCGGCATCAATAAACGTGACCTTTGGCCACCTATCCTTTCTATAGCACATTGCAAACTTATATACCAGACCAAAGATATGAATGAATGCATGCATATGTTTGTTGCATTGTTTTGTTTTTTCACTGAGCTCAAGTTGGAGAGCTGACCCTCGTGCGCGCAATTCTTTTAGTTTCTGATGTTGCAGGTACTATGATTGAAGATTATGTCTACACGCGAACATATGAACGGGTGGAGGCTATGAATGAGTAAGATGTGGAGAACGAACATGGTTCGTTATGAGAGCGTTTCAACTGTGGATATGGTTAGTGTTTAGACTTCGTATTTGGATATTGTAATATGTATTAAGTTATGTTTTGGTTATTTGGAAATAAATGGAATATTAATTATTTATCATGACTAGACCTCAGTTCGTTATCTGTAAGACTTTCGCTATTTACTTTATTATATCTGGTTAATGTGGAATGTGTTTTGGTTTATCATATGTGGGATAGCCTATTCGAGATCCTAGTTGAACCGTTGGTTTATTGACGGTTCATCACACCATTTTGGTTAGTCCAGAATTGGGGTGTGACAGTGACCTTCAGACCTCTGTTCATCCAGAAACCTATTTAGGAAATCCGATTAGGTTCCCATCCTAAAAGTAATCTTTGGAGCCCTTGTTTATCCAGAATCCTGCCAAAGAAATCCAATCTGGTTCTCACCCTAAAAGTGAGCTTCAGAACCCCTGTTCATTTAGACACCTGTTTAGGAATTCCAATCTGGTTCTCATCTTAAAAGTGATCTTTAAAGTCTCTACTCATCTAGAATCCTATTAATGAAATCCAATCCCATCATTAACCTAGAAGAGACTTTAGAGCCACCCAATCAGGCTCTTGGCTTATCGGTGAACCAAAGTCATACCTCAGTTAGAAAGTAAATCTAATTCTTCGCCTCGGCCCGCAGAAAGCCATGTCTGATTTCATCCCAGAATGTAAGTCAGATTCTCAACCCTTGGTTTACAGAAAGCCAAGTCCAAGTTCATTAAAAAGAGCAAACCAAATTGCCATCCCTTGGCCCACACAAAGCCAAGTTCGAGTCCATCCTAGAAAGAAATTAAGATTCTCAATCTTCAGCCCATAAAAGCCCTAACTCAAGCACCCCTAGAATTTTCTCAGTCAACAAAATTAGAAGCATTTTAGGGACCTAATGTTAAAGTTTTCCTATTCACCTTTTAAGAAAAAAATTATAGTCAAGAACCATTTATCATACTCTATTCAGAATGATCGTTCTAAAAAAAATATTTGTCATAACATATTTTATCCCTAACATGTTTCTTTTGGTTTTTAATAGGAAACGTGTACAAGAGAAGGTCTTCTAGTCTACAAGTGGAGTTTATTTATTTTTACCATTAATATGTTTCTTTTGGTTCTTAACAGGAAACGTATGCAAGCAAAGGTCTTCTAGCCTACAGGTGGAATTTATTTATTTTTACCCCTTAGCTTGTTTCTTTTTGTTCGTAACAGGAAACGTGTGCAAGAAAAGGTTTTCCAACCTGTAAGTGGAATTTATCTAACCTTTTCTATATTTCTTATTGTTTTAACAGGAAAATGTGTATAAGAAGAGGTCGTCAACCTACAAATGGATGAAGCCGGGAGATAGAACCAGCACAAACACTTGCATCTAAGAGAAGTCATACAAGAAAAGGAGGTGAACCCAGCCTACAAGATAAACAACACCTTGTATCCAAGAGAAGTCATAGGACGATAGGCCTTGCATCCAAGAGTATTCATGCAGAAATGATGGTATTAACCTTGTATCCAAGAGAAATCGTACGAGGATAGGGATAGTAGCATCAGCTTGTATCCAAGAGAGGATCATATAAGAAGAGCAGCCATCGACATCTATGAAAGCCTCTCGAACTACGTTCTTGACTTGATTTTCATGTCATCTCAGAATACATAGGTAATTCAGAAATGAATATCTTAAACGCAGTCCACTGGTTGTACAAAAATGAGGTTCTTTTGTCTTTAGCCTTCAATTGAAACAATCTCGACTAAAGAGTGGCATCTGTAAGCACCTAATTTTTGCCTTACCAAGCTTTTATATCCTCCACCAATTACTTTAGGGTTTACCTTTGCTATCCCCTAATACTAGGAACCTTTACCTGTCTTTTTTAGGAATCTCCTATAGTCCAAACTATATGTAGAGTACAAAGCTTCCATAAATAGCCCTCTTAGAGTCCAAACCCTAGGTGAAGTCCAAAGTTTCCATAAATAATCTCTTAGAGTCCAGTTGACTCCTTAGGTTAAAAACTTGTCATAAATAACCTCTTAGAGTCCAGTTTACCCCTTAGGATAGATACCTACCATAAATAGACCTTTCATTGTCATCCTTGAACTTAGGTTAACCTACCATAAAGAAACCTTGTAGTGTTAAACCACCCTTAGGGTCTAAAAACTATCATATTTAGGTCATTTAGGGCCATTCCCTAGCCTAAAACCACTTAGAACCATTTTAGTCATTTTGGTCAAAGTTGATCTAAGTTTATCAAAGTTGGTCAAATTGGCCAAAATAGTCAAAGTTGGACCATACTTAAATCTTAAAGTCAACTGAGAGTAACCTAAAGTCAAACCTAGTCAAAACCTAGTCAACCCATCCAAGTCACCTAATAACCCCCTAGGTGTCACCTAGAATAGCCATGTTCATATAAAAGTCATACCAATCCTTCCCTCCATAGTCCATAAGGTGATGTAAGAGAGGAAGAGAAAAGAATGCAAGGAGAGAAAGGAGTGATATAAAGAAATTTCATACCTCACCTAACACTTGAGATTTGTTGCACATTTGGGTTACAAATTTGTTGAATATTTAGGTTACATCACTTAAAATTTGTTGCATACTTGAAATATCATATATTTGAAATTTATTACACATTTAAAATGCATATACTTGAAATTTATTGCACACTTGAAATGCATACACTTGAAATTTATTGCACACTTGAAATACGACATATTTGAGACTTGTTACACACTTGAAATGCAACATACATGAAATTTACTGGACACTTGAAATGCAACATATATGAGATTTGTTGCACACTTGAAATGCACATACATGAGATTTGTTGCACACTCAAAATACAATATATTTGAGATTTGTTGTACTTTTGAATGCAACATACTTGGATTTGTTGTATACCCAAAATGCAACATACTTGAGATTTGTTACACACCTGAAATGCAACATATTTAAGATTTATTGCACACTTAAGATTTGTTACTCGAGTAGTGATGTACCACATGTCATGCAAGTGTTTATTACAAAATCTTGTGTGTTAGCTTTCAAAACTTTCACTATACACATAAGGAAGGGAAAATAAGAAAAGAGAAAGAAATAATTTAAAAATGTGAAATTCTACTAGCTAATTAAAAAAAAAATCAAAGAGGGTCCAATAGTAGCATGCAGCATGTCATACATCACATAAGGGTTCTCTTAAAGATCTTGTGTGTTTGCTTTGGATGTTTTGACTTTACATACAAGGAAGGAAAAACAAGGATTTTAGAAAGAAATAAAGCTACACAAAAATTCTATTAACTAATTAAAAAGTTAAGGAGGGATTCAATAATAGAGTGACATGTGTCATTGAATAAATATGGACACAAATCTTATGTATTGACATAATAAAGTGGCTAAAATTTAAAAGAAAGAAAATAGAGAAAAAAAAAGACAAAAAGAAAGGGAAATTTGGAAACTTTTGAGATCTCATATTGATCAATAGTGAGATGACGTCATAGATACATAGTAGACAAATATTTTATCTAAGAAGGAAATTGGTAAAAATTCAAAAGAGGCAATTGAAAACTCATCATGAGTTGGCAAAGGAGAGGCCTTGACTCATAAATAAGACCCAAGGGGTCCCCATGAATGGGAATCCATGAAATTGGAGCCCCCTCCTTTCCAAAAAATGTAAACAAGAGTAAAAAAGGGAGAAAAAGAGAGGAAAAATAAGGAGGAAAGAAAGAGAGAAAGAGAGAAAGAGATAAAGAAAGAGGAAGGAGAAGTAGATATGAAGCTCTCACCTCCACCATCAAGCTCCTGCGATAAGGTTTCATCCCTTACATTGGGACAAGGTAAGCATTCTAAACCCATCTCCATCAAAGCTTCCTTGAAGATACATGCTAGATTAGGCTTGTATAAGAGTAAGTGTAGAAGGTCATGTTTGCGAGTTGGCATTAGCAAGAGAGAAAGTTTCTGTAAATTTTGGTTTTGCTAGGGTTTGGCTACTATGAGGGTTTGGTGGTCGTGATCTGCCATGTCTGACGTCGGTTAAATGCCATCGGTTCTAGGAGCTGCTATTGGTGGTCGAAGGAGAGGGTATGGTCATAGTTCAAGGGGGAACCCTAATCCGATGGTGCTACGGGATCATGATGTGTTTCTACAGCCTAGGGTTTTTAACGAAGGTGTGAGAGGCAGTAGTGGTTTACCATTGATAACCTTGCCTGTGTTTCACTTTGTAGCGATGGTGTCGATGGTGAGGTTTCCATCAGACTCTATGGATGATGCTATGGAGTTTTCTATTTTTGAGTTCAAAAATCATCAGCTGCTAATCGAGGTTTCTAATGAAGGTAGGGTTTTGGAGGCTATTGAAGGTGAGAGGCATAATGGATATGGGCACATGGTTTCGAGACCTATGTTGAGAGGAGGGGAAAAGTGAAGATTCTAGGGGTCCAATTTTAGGAAGGGATGAGAGGATGATTGTCACACCCTAAATTCTGAACCAACCAGAATGGTATGATGAACCGTCTATCAACCAATGGTTCAATTAGGATCTCGAATAAGCTATGTCCTTTTGTTTAAACCATACACATCCACAACCATAATCAGAATAAATACACAATAGCAGAAGTCTTTAATATTTAATGAACTGAGAATCTAATGGTGATAACATAAATAAATTATTCAATTATCTTCAAATGACTAAGACATAAAATAAAATAAATTTATCAATTACATCTTCTGAATAATCCAACTAATAAATTTAATCGAAGACGCATGAGTTGCACTTGCATGACGAATCATGCGACTCCATCATAGCTTCTGCATCCATCGTCACAGCATGTCCGTACATCGGAGCATTCACATAGTCTTCTACAGTAGTACCTGCATCATCAACTAAAAATATTGACGTCAAAAGGGTGAGCATACATCATGGCTCAGTGAACAAACAAAACAATGCAACAAACATATGCATGCATTCAATTCATATCTTTGGTCTGGTTCATAAGTTTGCAATGTGCAATAGAAAGGATAGGTAGCCGCCGCACCTCTATACAGGAGTGTGTGAAGCCGCCCAATGGATCAAACATCATTTTTCGTCCCATATGCACCCACCATGGAATAGGGATAGAGGTAAAGTGCTAGGACCGTACCACATGACACTTCCCCTGATGCCCTACCCATACCAATACGTAAGCCCCTATTGGCGAGGGCTTGCAAACTGGACTCACAACTAACCAATCCTAATGTCAAACAGTGTATCCAAGGCCTCACCCCAGCATCCCTTAATACGTCCATAGAGATAGAGATAAGGCCTCCCGACAGAGTCAGAGACTACATGGTCCGAGACCACCTCCCCTGATGCCCTACGACGTAATAGTTCTATTAAAGTAATGGCGATACGACGATGTTAGTGGACAAAACTTGAGTAGAGATAGAGCTAGAGTCTGATGACCAGGATGAACCACAGTGTCACGTCCTCCCCCTGATGCCCCACTTGCATCAAGTACATTAACCACACACAAACATTCACATGCCTATTCCTAGCATCATCATCATCATCATATTATAATTAAACAGAAATTAAATATGCATGAACGGTAATAGCAGGAATATTGTATGACATGTTAAATGCATATTACAAGCATTCAAGCATAGAATCATTCATGGTATTGGACTCAATAAACAAAAATAGTTTATTATTAGCCAATTAATTTAGGTCTTGTTCCCTCACCTTTGGTCGATAGTAGATCCTCGTTCAAGCTTTGTAATTCACTTTTAAACCACTTGGAAACCTAACAAGTTGATAAATTTTAATTAAAATTAATTTCCATATATTTAGACTAACAGAAACTGAGGGGTCGCAGGTGAGGCAGCACCTGGGGTCTCAGTTTCTGCGATCATAGGGTGTGGGTCGCAAGGTAGGGTCAGACATACTCCGACCATACGTGCGACCACACCCTCCCAGAAACTTCCCGAGGGCATGTGGTCGGACATGTGTGTCTTGTAGGGTCGAACATCATGCGACCCCACGTTCGACCACACGTGTTATGGTTGATCTTTCACTCTCAACTTCATTCCTTCATGTTTGGATCCTTTGACTTATCATCATGGTCCTTCCTATGATTGTTTTATGGCTCAAAACTATAATTTTATACACCATCCATTGTCTACAATAATTTCCTCCATGGGTTCTCTTGGAATTTATCCATGGATGGATGATTTGGGTTTTTCCTAGATCCTATCTTCTCCATGAACTATTCTAGGCTCTTAATTAATCATGGGAAATAGGTTCATACCTTATGCTTGCTGAAGATTCAGAGTTTTCTCTGAATTTTCCTCTTTTTTAGTCTTCTTCTTCAATTTTCCTTCTCTTCTCTCTCTCTCACTTTCAATTGAAGTTTTAAAAGGATGAAAGAGGCTAAGGGACGTCCTATTTATAGAGGAAAACCCTCCATAATATGCCCTAATGAGTTTAGGAAATAACCCCCTTCGGATTAGGAAGGTTTCCTAAATTCAGCTTCTGATGGGGTTCCATGGGGTCGGAGGTGGGGTCGTAGAATCCGTGACCCTACCTTTTGAAATGTCCGACTACACGACCTAAATTTGTGTGGTTGGTCTCTTTTGAGGTGGGGTCGGTCACACCTATTTAGGCATGCGACTACACGCTCATAATTGACTGTGTTTGGGTTGATTTCATACCTGGTCTTGTGGTTTCTTCATGCACTTGGTCTACATGGCTCGACCATGATAGGTAGACCTGGTACAAGGTGGTAAGACCGGTTAGTTCGATACGGGTCTTACAATGATGACCCATAATGTCACTAGGTTTTTTGTGAGTCCTGTTTGTGAGACCCGCACCCAAAATCCCTTATTAACCAAGATTCTTCCTATGCCAGGTCTCAATACATCGACTGCTGGAGCACCTAATGTAGACCCAATGGTGGTATCTGAGCCATAGGTAAGTCTTTACTAGGTATAATTGGTAGGGTAAGGTGCCCTAGTAGACCTTAAGTGGAAGGGGTGCATAGCCCAAAGCATTCAGGCCAAATAACTAGCTAATAAGCTATATTTTGGCCCAACCAGATGACCAACTGGAGGCATAGCCGGGTGGTTGGAACCAGCAGGTGGAGCTCGAGCTAGACACACTCTCTCTTCATGATTTCTATAAAAGGAGGCCTTATTCCTCCTTTTCTCTCTTCTTGGAACCATGGGTACTTGTGAGAGGAGAAGTAAAAGAAGGAGAAGAGCTCAAGGAACCCAAACCCTAGCTTATTCACTTGGAGGTAAGTCCTTACCATTTTCTTTCCTTTCTCCTTGGTGAGTGAATGCTAGACCATGGTGGTTGAGCTCTATTAATGGAGACTCCATTAATAACTTAGAAATGTTAGGTTTTCTCATCCAACTCCATTAAGGGATTATTGAAGTCATAAATGGCTCCCATTGTGCTTAATAATGGTGGAAATAAGTTTTCCACCAACTAAAATGGGAGTATTGAAGTGGAAAACAAGTCTCCAAAGCTTGGAGACCAAGCTCGGTTCTTGACCTGGTTTTTAAGTCTAAACTGGATCTTCCTACCGGAGGCATGGTTATGTCCGTTCTTTCAATTAGGTTAGACCAAGGCTCCGTCAAGGAAAATTCCTTGGCTTATGACCAATTAACTAATCAGAGCCTCGTACCGGAGGCATGATCCTTCGATAACCCTCTCAGTCATCTAACCCGTTATCCGATGGGTCCGATTGACCTGGACCCTCCGTTTAGGCTTATACTAAGATGAGGTAGTACCAGATGATAAACTACCCGGCAAAGCCTCTGAATGACCTATTGGAACCTCAGTATGTATACAGTATACAAACCGGATGGTCTACCAGATGCTTGATCATCTACTAATTCTTCTAGTTCTGTTTACTTAGAAAATACTCTAGGTATTAACTGGATGACTGTATTGGAGGAACCCTTAACCAATTTTATCCTTCAGTTCAGACTATTATGCCTAGTAATGAATAAGAAGGCCAATCGTTGGGATCCCTACTTGCATTGGGACTCGTGTATGGACATGTAAGGGTTTGTCCATGTTAATTAAAAGCTATACAATGAACTAATGAATCCTTATATGTTAAATAGGTGTTTAACATAGGCGATTGTTAAAGCCTTTTTGTTGGCTTTGGATTACCGCTGCACTTCTTGTGCAACCACGTGAGAGGTCTAGTCCGTTGACTTAGGGCATTTTTAATAACATGTCTACTTTGCTTAGTAACATGCTTAGGTTGTATTTAATGATATGTTTCATTATTGCTATGTATGAGCATGTATTACATTATAACAACTATGAATGTTTGTATGATTGTTTGGGCATGATGGATGTATGGTATGTGGGAGCACAATACATGGGTCATGTTGTTGATGCTAGGTTCTAACGGGAGCACGGTGATCCATGGGAGTGGAGCCGGGGTTCACTGTTAGGGCATAGCCTTCTTTATATGTGTATAAGTGTACAATCATGTATGATGGTCCGTAAGATGCATTGGAGTGCGGGCACATGGATCGTATTGGATTATAAGAGGATTGACCATGTATAATGGTTCGTGTGACACATTGGAGTGCGGGTACATGGATCATTTTGGAATATAAACTCAATAGTGGAGGCATGGTAATCCATGGGAGTGGTGAGCAGGGGATCTCTGCTAGTGTAAGTCATAATGGTTTTGTTGACATGCTAGTGGGGGCACGGTGATCCATAAGAGTGGTGATCCGGGGACTTCTGATGGCATACAACTAGAATGAAATGAATGTACATAATAGACTTAGGTGGTGCCATTTCTTGTTTTCAACACCCTTCCAGTAGGGGTCAAAATAATGGCATAGCTTCGTACTTCCAAAGGTTAGGTTACCCTAGGAGGAATCAGTAATGTATGGGTGTACGGTAGCTAGCGTATATGGGGTCTATGATGGGAGGCGATGAACCCTGTAAGAATTGATGTCCCGAAAGGGGGAGTTTGCTTGTAGAAGTGGTTTAACAACTCGGGGTTGTCTATTCAACTTGTACCTTTTCCCAGGATGTAGAAACACAAACTGAAACCTAAAATAAAATGAATTACATTTCATATCATTTGATGTTATATGTTTTATGCTTGTGATACTAGATTTCTCACTGAGCTGGGATGCGAGCTCACCCTCGTGTCGATACTTTTTTTCAGATTCTGTTGCAGGTGACTTCTCTATTGTTGATTTTATGGAGTCCCCTCTGGTGAGTATGGTCACTGGTACTGATGACGTTGGTGGAGAGCATGGAGAGGGCTGCACCTGCAGTGACTGCATCTACGCATGACGTAGCCCTCCCCTTACTTTTCTCCTTCTAGATACATTATGATTCTTTTTGTTGGTAGATGAAGAGCTCTATCAATTCAATGTAATAGATTTACTCTTTTTGATTTGGGTATGTGTATATGGATATGATAGTATTTTGTGGAGCAAAAATGGTTTGTAATTGATAAACTGATATATAGTATGGGATATGACATCATTAGTTGCATATGTCAATATTAAATGCTTCTGTTTATATTATTATTACTTCTTGATTATTATGGTTATTGCATGTATAGACTGTGGGATTTCATTTGTAATATTATGGTTAACGATCTTAGATATATTTGGGTACCACAAGAGTTGAATGGGATATCACGCTCGATTCTCCAAAATGGGCAATGACAATACTGGTATCAGAGTAAAACCACTTTGTATTACTTATAAGTTTGTCCTGCACATGCGTTTCCACATGTCGGTGGCAGATGCATAGGTTAACTAAAAGACATGTACAAACCAACAGTAGTGAATAGGCATAACAATAATTTAGTCACCAATTATGAGAATTAAACAAGAGAATAATGCACATGTATAAATAAAAGATTCGATATATATGTACATGTTTGGTGAGTACAAAATGGGGTATAGTCCACAATCCAGACCGTTATCCTATACACGAAATAAGTACCAAAAGGCAGATGTTGGTGATAAGCACATAGTAAAGGAAAGATAGTGTGATCACTGATGATCCATAGCAGATGATGGATCTGGACCACTTTGCTGAGCTACTGGTAGAGTAAACATACGCTGATAGTATCCCTCTGTCGGACCCTGGTAGTATGGATGGGGAATCACCCCAGTAGACACCATAGAGGCTCAAACCTATAAAAGACCCTCATCAAAGGCATCCTGACACCTCACTATGGCCTACTTAACATGCTGCATGCCGGCCAGTTCCTCTATGATTTTCCGCTGATTCTCTTGGATAGCGGTAAACATTTCCTCAACTTAAGCCATATGTCCTCGAGATCTAGCTACTGCTATAGAGGTGGAAGCCTTGTCTCCTATTGAGACCTCCTTCTTGCCATCACTATCCTCTCTGGCAACTACCCTATGTACTACTGGATGTCTCCGACGTGCCTTCCTACGAAGCTTCTCTATTGCCTCAAGTTCTAGGTCAAACATCACTACTTCATGCAACTGCATCCGAACAATGCTGGTCTAACCAAATGGGGAAGATTCCTTCCCATTTTCCATCACCCCTCCAGTGAAGCTCACTTCGAAGTGAGCAAAGATATGGGACAATAAACAAACATATGGTAGTCTTCCATCTGGACCCAGGTGGTCTGCTAAGAACAGAATGTGTCTCAAAATGATGTATGGGAGACATAGCTGCTCTCCCTGAAACACACAGTGCATCACATACATGGCAAACATATTCAGCTCTTCTCTATGGTCAGCCCTGGGAAGTATATTATGTTGTATGAGATGACTGACGATCCTGGGAATGGGTCTAAAGTCGGGCTCAATGTTCCCGTTCTCCATGTCCAGTTTATTGGGGCGGATGAGCTCCCTCCGTTAAGTGTTCCATTGATCCTCTGGATAGTCTACAACTTAGCAAGGCACAAAGTACACCATTCTTCCATCGTGGATACGTTGAGTAATTCGCCCAAACTGGCAATGCTTAAGCTAATCCATACACCTTTCACCATGCTGGTGAGACATAATACCCATGCTTTGTCAACTGTGTGGCCCAAGTTACAAAAAAAGTGCCTCACCAAGTTAGGACACATGTCATCCAGAATGCGTAAGGCTAGGGTCCAACCTAGTGCATCGAAGTGCACCCCAGTAGCAAACCTGGTTAACTCCTCCAGGATAACGTGACGCCCTACCTCAACCTTTGCTGTACCAAACTTCGTCCACTTTTGGCTATAGTCATATGTTAGGAAATGTGCCCTGTCAAACCTCCTGCTGGGACGATCCTACCCTCTCATCCATGTGCTATAGTGTCTACAGGTAAAGAAATTGAAAATTTCAATTAAAATACTGTCAGACACCATGTATGAAAAGTTAAGTAGGAAAGATATGATTTTCTCTGGAAAACTAGGAGAATCCTAGGTGT
>CM053273.1:41212411-41291914 GCA_028583415.1 Protea cynaroides
GATCTACTCTATCATAGAGCATAGATAACAAATTTGTTTGAATTGAAGATGGGACTCAAATAAGTTTATCCTTAGGAAAGATCTCCATCCCTTAGAGTTTCCTTCACTATATTTGGAGTGGGTCATTGCTTTTTAAGGCTTTGAACGTTTCCTTTCCATATTTGGAACGGGTCATAGCTTTTTAAAGCTTTGAACATTTCCTATCTAAGTTTTAAGCGTGTCATTGTTTTTTAAGAATTTGAACATTTCTTCCCATATTTGGAGTGTGTCTTTGCTTTTAAGGCTTTGAATGCTTTCTTTCATTTCAACCCAAATCACACTTCAACAATACAAGTAAAGACATGGTGATGACAAACAGTGACTAACACAAGCTAAAATGGTCTGGCTTACCTTCGGGGTTATTCTTAGTTAAATTGGCATTGTATGAATTGCAAGGGCACCGTCTAACTCCTACTTGGGCTACATCAATTTGGAATAAAGCAATGGTACCTTGTGTGTCTCTCTTTGCCTGGCACCAGAGCTATATGTGTTTTCCCACAGATAAAGTGATGAAATGTTGGGTTCCCTTGGCTTCCCATGTCACACCCCAAATTTACAATATATAAAAGTTTGGAACATGACTGGACCAACATGAATAATAGTGGTCCAACCCAAAATCAATGCACCAAGTACACTAAAATCAACCATGCTCGATCTAATGCCACAGAAACATAATTTAGAGTAGATATCATAGTAGAAGTAATAAAGTAACACTGAGCTCTATTGATAATTAAATATTTAAATCACATATGTTCAAGTATTCTTTCTTGTTCTTTACACCATAACAAAACCATTCATAACATATCCCATAAGATTGGGTCCAAATAAGTAATTAAATAATAACTGAAATAGGAATAGTTAGGAGTTCTTAGGTTCCTTTGCTAATCCATTACATCCACATCACGAACTTGATATGAATCACGCTGCTCCATTTCCATAACCTACTCTTTGGTGGTGCTGAGTTGGAGATATCCAGAATGCCCACCCAATCCGTTATATAAGTACTTGCACGGTCAACTAAAAAAAAGGGTGATCGCAAGGGTGAGCTCTCCAACTTGAGCTCAACAGAATTAGACGAGCAAACAAGCAAATATATGATAGTTTAATGCATACAAAAATTATCTAGCGTAATGCATGTCAAGCGCTAAGGTAAGGCCTAACCACACTTACCAAAGTTGACCATAACCACTATGCACATGACAGAATGGACACTCACCAGCCTACACTGATAGCCCTGATGAAGCCATGCGTTTCCCATTACGAATGGTGATAGGGTAGAAGCCAGACCAGTGATGCTCCAACGACCACCGTTAACCCTTCCCCCTTATCCCCCATCACATAGAAATACTTGACCCCCTACTAGCCAAGGTTACATACATGGGTTCTATTACTAATTAATCCTATATGAAATCATATGCACTCCCACAATACCCCAACCGAAGTTCCAATATGTTCATCTTCCCCCCTAGACATTGTTATCCCACTAGGACATTGGGGCAATGCATGGCAAAGGTCTGCCTAGCAGGTCGAATCCAGTGGTCCTTGACCCTTTCATCACTTCCCACCAAACATCAACAACATACATTCACAATCAACATATATCAGAAATACATATCCACGCAAAAAAGCAGTTATTGGATGACATATGATTCACAACAAGCATGTGGCATAGACATATGCAAAATCAGAAACACTTCAAAAATTAATCAGGGTTATGTTCCTCACCTGAGGTTTTGTAAATCTAGTTTATCACACCACAAGTGTTGATATCTTCCTTGTAGGGAACCTGGGGAGTGTGTGAAAGTGTTAGTTAACTGTTCATATCATTATACGACGATTTAGGACTTTCTAACACTGGCTGGTTGTAGATTTTAACGCATGGGGTCTAGTCTGGTATTGTTTCCAACTAGAGCTCGAGCCTTTTTTCCAGTAGCCGGTCGCAACCCCGATCACTCAATTTCGAGTCCGGTATTGTGTCCAACAACTTACCTAGACCTAACTGTAACTAGCCTGTCGTAACCCCAATCTCACAGTCTCGGGTGTTGCATCTGCTTAATCCCTGAAGGGTTGGTCAGGGTGTATTGGCCTAGCCGGAGGCACAGATTGTGCCTCAGGGGGGTCCCCTCCTGACATTCTATTGGGCTTCTTATGTAGAAGTCTGTCAATAGTTCTTTTAAACGGAGTTCCCCACTAACTCATTCTACAATTTGTTAGCTAAGTATGGTCAATTTGAGGCGTACCTCCGAAGTCTAGGTATCGCTATCCTAAGTTCAAGCCGAGAATGGATTCAAGGTCTAACCTGAGTTATTTGTTGAGAGAAGGTCTTATCGAGATCCGAGAGATGATACTCTGCTCTGCCATTAATGGATAGTGGAGCTTCATCAAAGAATAGTAATCTAATAAATTAACATTCAGTATTGTCTACATTAAAACACTAAGGTATGGTTTAAGGAATGTTACCAGCGATAGTTCAAGCGGCGATGCAAATCGACAAACAGTGCCAACAGTTCTCCCAGTAGACATCCCTCTAAGCTTCTCTTCCTCCTTCAACTCTATCTCCTTCTCTGAGAACGCGTCAAAGTTTTTCTTGTGAATAATACATACTCAGAGGAGAAAAGAGTCTAATAGGGTTGATCAATTGGAGTCTCCCTTTGAAGTAGGACTCTTAGTTAGAGAGGAAACTGTGAGACGATGCCAAGTGCAAACTGAAAATGGAATAGGAGTAAAACTCCCCAATCCTAGTTCAACTTCTTGATTGTGAGGTGGGACCCATGGGATTTGTTCTTGGGTCCAAGGGAATAATCCCTTACTTCTCGGCTGATCGATTTGGGCCCATCCGGTTGCAAGGTTGGTCGCGCTTGGGCTGGGGCCTTTCAACCGGTAGTCACGACCGGTGCCACCCAACACAGTCCTTATTCCATTTACAATTTCCTTTAGTATTTAGTTGTGCTGGCCTTCAGGTTAGCTGCGGTTCGGGTTTTTCAACGGTGGAAACCCTGGTGTAAAAGAAAAGCCAAGTTAGGCCAGGTTTTCTGGCTGCGGGTTTTACATCCCATCTATCTTTGTTGTAATGCATGTTAAAGCTCTAACCACCTCTTTCTTCATTGTGAGTTCGTTTTGGCTGTTTGGAAAAGTTCGTGGATTTTTTTTTTTTTTTTAATTTGCACTAGTTGGTTTTTGATAGCGTTGAGCTACTATTTTCATGGTGGAAGAGTAAATGTTTTGTGGTTATTATATAGGAAATCTGGATGCTAGATTTATTCATTGTGGCTCGTCGCCTATGGTTAGGATGCGATTGGACTTGCTTCAAGGGCGCGCGAGCGTCAGTCAGTGGCAGGTTCACTAAGGCTCTCTTTGGTTTGTATTATATAATGTATTATGAGTTATTTGTGACAAATCAATTATGATAATAAATTATGAGTAATAAATAATGACCGTTTGGTACCACTAAACATAATACATTATATAATGAGAAATATAAACAATCACCTAATAGATTATTCTAATAATGATAAACAGCTACTCAACTATTTGTAGATGATGAATTATATTGATTTATTTTAATCATAAATAGACATTATAAATCATACCAAACAATCATAAATTTTATAATATATTATATAATACATTATATAATACAAACCAAAGAGAGCCTAAGACTTATTGAGATGGATTTGCACGATATCTCTCTTTAGGTGGCTTATTCTATTTCCACTATCTATGATTGGGTATAGCCAATTGTTTTCACATTCGCAATCGGGCTTCGAAGGGGACCATGGTTCAACAACTTTAATGGGTGAATCCTTTTGGGAAATGGATTTTGCACAATGTTGATGGGAGATCTTTGGAGGATTCTGATCGAGTAGGAACTGGACGGGTGCTCTCCGCAATCCCTTAGATATTGTCATCTTGGCTTTTGCTGTTTTCTTGGGAGTCTCCACGAACTATATTGTATAATTCTCAGCAGTAATGATTGACCTTCGTTATGCCAAGGAGCAAGCTGTTTCCCAACTTAATTGAGTGTGACTCTACTGCTGTTGTTGAAAGTTTTCTAAGGGGTACTCCTCCATAGTGATGCATGCAGCAATGGATGAGTATCTCTCCTTTCTTTGATTGTATTCAGTGACGTATTATGCATTGCTTTTGTGAGGTTAATGTAGTAGCTGATAGGGTTTTGAGATCTGCAGCTTGATCTTAGAGCTCAAACCACTATGTTTATTTCCCCAATTTTTTTCTTACGGAAGTTGGTTAGGACACTCAAGAGCATGTAAGGTTTCGTTTTTTCTAGTCTCGGTGGTCTCCTCCTACTAATGGCATTGCTAAAGGTATGGTGGATTCCAGTAATTTGTTCCTTGCTTTTTCTATAGTTTATATTCTTTTTTTAGTGAAACATTCTTATCTTTAATTAGCACACAAAAAAACCCATCGTGATCATTGAAGACTACGTCAAAGAGTGGACCAAGGACCAAGAGATGTTCAAATCACAAAGTTGAAGAACAAGTCAAAGAATTGACCACAGTGTAAGAGAAACCAAGATTGTCTAAACCTTGAAGATCAAGACGTAACCAAAGAATGATGATGACAATCCAAGCTTTGAAGACCAAAAAATTTTAAGCCTCAAAATCAAAGAATGAAGATCAAAGATATTAAGAAATTAAAAACATTGTAGTTAGCTCAGTCTACTTGTATACTTAGATTTAGGTTAGCACACTTACACATCTATAAAAGTAACATTGCAGCATCTCATGCATTAAATTGACCCTTGGAGAAATCAATCTATCACCCAACATGACTTTAAGGTTGGTTCAAAGCCCATGAAAATTGGTTTGTAAGAGACCAAGATAAACCAAATTACAATTCTATTTGTCACCGGTCAACCAGCACATCGCCCGTCATCTGACCAGATCAAGTACAATACATTGACAGATATGACTGAGATTGACTGGTTTGAAATGGTAGACCAATCATCGACCGGTAGAGTTCAAATGAAAAACAAAGCATCGACTGATGATAGACTATCACGTGGATATCAACCAATTAACAAAATTCGTACAACGTCTAAATAACAGCTAGTTTCCAACAGCCATATTGATCCGATTGACCAGAACATTGATTAGCAAGACAAAAAAATTTGTCCGTTGGGGAATCTCTTAACCAACCACTGAGGCTATTCAATGAACCTATTTAATGCTTCAATTATGATGATATTGGGGACACTATTCACCTATAAAAGAACATTACTCTTTAGCTGTACCTTACAAACAAGTAATGAATTTCTTCATCCTACCATGAATTCAAAGCTTGCTCTCAAGCTTCAATATTTGTGTCCACAAAGCTCAAGCTCAAGATCAAAACAATAGGGCTCTTTCTTATTTCTCTCAAGCATCCTTCAAATAGAAGTCTATACATTGTGTAAGTTTCTTCATTATACATATCATTCATACATTGTACAATCATAATGAGTAAAATGTCATAATCCTTGCGTAGATAACTTAAAACCTATCTCTATTTGTAACTTCTTGGTGTTGGCCTAATTGTTCTTGGTAACAGAAGGATCATCTTATTCTTATAAGAATTATATTAGCCTAACCTCACTTAGCAATACAAAGGATCATCTTATCCTCAAAAGAGTATAGGCTTCTCTTGACCTTGAAAAAAGATTGATAGGTTCCTCTTGAACTTGAATGAATAGCTATAAGGTTCTTCTTTATCGAAAATATATATATTAAAAGTAGTTCTTCCCCATCTACCGTATTGAAGAGAATAGCGGATCTCAAGAGTAGACTTGAGGACGAGTGGACCAGCATAGGGGATCCCAAGTGAACCACTATACATCTTGTGGAGTGGTTTGTTTCAATTGTGTCAATTTACTTACAATATTCATTTAAGTATTGAAAAAGTTTTAATCCACTAAGAAAAACCTATTAACTCTCCTTTACACTTACCTAACGTTTTCTGCTTCATCCGCTTTGTGGAATATTGTGTGGTTTAAGCACCATATTCCTCGGCAGTGCTTCATCACTTGGAAGGCCTTGACTCGCTCCCTCACCACTCAAAACTTCCTTCTCCAGAGGAATATTAGGATCCCATCCTACTGCCTATGCTGGAATGCTGATGAATAAAAAAATTAACCATCCGTTTTTTGGTTGCTCATTTTTTAAAAGTATGTTGTAAGGAAATGCTGGCCTTCCCACTCTCCTCTTCCTACATTTGAAAGTTAATGGAGATGGCTAACAAAATAATTCATTGGCAAATCAATCTATGGGCTGGTTGTTAAGATGGTCTTTTGTGCAGCAGTGTATCATATCTAGTGGGAAAGGAATATGCATAGCTCTAATCGAACTCGATGTCAGAGTCACTCTACATTTCTTGGATGTGTTGGAGTTCACGTTTTGCTTTCAACATCTTCAGAGTATCTGGATGAACCCTACATGCAGTCACACAAATTGAGAGAAGTCATACAACAAATTTAGAGAGAGAGAGAGAGAGAGAGATGAAAGTTGGATGGAGATGATACCTCCTCAGAAAAGGCATACACGAAGGGATCCCACAATGTAAAACAAGCACAACCTAGATGTAAGGAGGGAGAGAGAGAGAGAGAGAGAGAGAGAGAGAGAGAGAGCTGCCTATCAAAACCGTAGTATGACCAGTAGGAGGATGCAATTTTGTCCCCAGATTCACATTTTTTTTCTTAAAAAATGCTTGAGTCCTTTTTTCTTTTTCTTTTTTTTTCTTTTTTTTTTTTTGCATTTATGTTTAAAAAATTACTACCTCATAAAAAAGAAACCCATTAGGTAATGTTTGGTAAGAAATATTCCTGAATAAAAATTAGAAATACGATTGGAAGATATAATAATAGAAATACTTCTAATACTTTTACATAATATTGTTTCAAAAGAACAGAACAACAACAGAAACATTCTAAAAGAACGTTACCAAACGTTCTGTCCATGATTTTGTTATTTAATGGAAGAATAAGATACTTTCTCATTTTTTTCTAACTCCATACTGATTTTTTTGCCCCAGTTTCATTCTCTATTAGGCCAACTTAGATTGATATCTTTAACTACAGGTTTCAATCGTTGGATTAAACTTTGGATGGCAGGTAATCCAAGATGAGTTGGATACAAAGTGATAAAAAGAGAGGGAAAGCAAGTACACCCCATCTAATACTGAATCTAGTTAAATGACCATTAGACCATCCTTTTTGTTGCCACAAAATGTACTATACTTGTATATTTATTTTTATGGTAAAAGATGATACAAAGGTGTCTCCTATGATTACACCAATAGTTTTCTTAAAAAACAAAAAAACAAAAAAAAAGACACCCAATAGAGCTATTATGTTTTCTGAAACACCAAACGATCAGAAACAGCAAACGCAAGGAGCTTAATATAGACACATTTTTTTCTTATTTCATGAGAGCATACCGACAACTAAAGGTGTGAATTCGGTACCTGTACCATATACCAAAATTGAAACCGTACGGAGTTACCCATGTTGAATCGAACCAAAATAGAATCAGTAAGATACAATATGGAAAGATGGAATCGAAACCGATATGGTATCGATATTATGGATCAAACCAGAATGCACATACTGACATACCGAATATATACCAATACTATACCTGTATAAATTTATACCGATTTTTCTTCTCTTGTATATAAAATTTATATGAAAACTATATAAATACGCATTTCACAGGCCTTTGCAAAAAAAATCCATAAATCAACACCGACGGTACCTTCAGTGGAAAATTTGTAGTGTATAAAGAAACGTCGGTGAATGGTTTTGCCTGCGATTATTTGATCTACGGCAAGCATCTCTTATTGACCAATATTCTTGTAGTGTACCGAATAAAAATTGTATACATAGCAAACAAAAACCATACCGTAACACTACCGAATTGGTACAGTTACTATATGGAATATTGGAATTGAAACCGATAGGATACAGTATCAATATCACCATTTTGCCTTCTGTACCGTACAGATAGACACTCTTACTAAAATAAAATAACAATTGAAAATGAAAATATTTTCAGTAATTCAAAGCTAACGTACAGATCTCATGGAGAGATAATAGGCAACCTAGATATAATAGGTAATCTATAGATTTACAAGTGGTAATGGGTAACGTACAGATGTCATGGAGATATAATAGGTAACCTATAGATTTACAAGACTTGTCATCTAGTAGAACTCTTATTTGAATTCAATGAATTGGGACTCTTATTTGAATTCAATGGATTCAAAATATATTAGACAGTTTCAATATCCACCGTTTGAGTCTTTGCGATATGCTTGGGTGGTAAATCTTCTGTGATCTTATCACTTACCATTTAGGGCATCTATATTGGTAGAAACTTGCCTATGCCAAATATATGATTTGAATTAAACCTGCTTTATTTGCATTATCTAAAATAATAGAAAGAAATATAACATTAACATAAAAACTGATAAAAATCATGGAAAATTTACAAAAGATGTAAGATAATAGAATGAAGTCCCTGCATAATTTTTCTTTTTGGGTGAAAATAAATCTATTAAGAAATAAAGGAAAAAATATACAAAAGCAATCCCTTGGGGAACCAAGAAGAGGAAGAATCAAATCTAAAGAAAAGAAGGGAAAAAAAGGGCTATTTATAAGAGCCGAAGCATGAGAACCCCAGGAGGATACAATGGGGCCTGTTTCTAAGGCATTCAGAATCAGATGCATCATGAAGCTACGTGATCAGAAATGATTATATTATTCTGTTTACATGTATGCTTGAATCATTTGAACCTCCATATTCTCACCCACCATCTAATCTTCAGATAGTAAAATTCACTGCAAACAAAGAAGATGATAAACAAGATGATTGTTCCTCATCAAATTTTTTTCTCTTAGATCACTAAACAGGAAGATGTTCTTCTCAATCCACGACCTCTAGCTCATTATCCTTGCTTGTATGTTAATCCCGATGGGACAGCTTCTGTGAATCCGCCTCCTCCTCCTCTCCAGCCACCACGGCGTGGTAACATGGGACGTGAAGAAATAATGCTTCACGTCCCATTTTACCACGCTGTGGTATCTGGGGAGGAACAATCATCTTGTTATCATTTTCTTTGTTTGCAGTGGATTTTACTATATGAAGATTAGATGGTGGGTGAGAATAAGGAGGTTTAAATGATTCAAGCATGCATGTAAACAGAATAATATAATCATCTCCGATCACGTTGAAATCTAAGATGTAATTTGACTCTGTGTCAGAGTAACTCTACATTTCATGGTAGTGTTGGAGTTCACATTTCGCTTTCAACATCCTCTGAGTATCTGGCTAAACCCTGCATGCATAAAAATTGAGAGAAGTCATACAACAAATTGAGAGAGAGAGAGAGAGGATGAAAGTGGGATGGAGATGATACCTATTCAGAAACAGGCAGACACCAAAAGGAACCCACAATGTAACACAAGCACAACCTAGATATAGGGAAGGAGAGAGAGAGAGAGAGAGAGAGAGAGAGAGAGAGAGAGAGAGAGAGAGAGGGAGGGAGGGAGCGCGGCCGTTATCAGTCAAAACCATAGTATTTCCAATAGGACGATGCAAATTCGTTCCCCTGATATCAGAAATACAACTTTTATAACCTACTTGTTCGCCGTTTTCCATTTTAGACATTGAAATGACAAAATTTTCATCCTCCAAGAGAAGACGCTAGCATACCACCTCTATCTATGGTATGTTGGCAGTGTCACCAGCACAGAATATAGTCTTAATTGCAATTCACTGTAATCCTATCTTTGGACCAGGAATTAAGGCGTCACGTTTTTTTCCTAAAAAAAATGCTTGGAGTCAAATTTTTTTTTTTTTTTTTTTTTTTTTTTTGTATTTATGTTTAAAAAATTACTACCTCATAAGAAAGAAACCCATTATGTAATGTTTGGTAAGAAATATTCCTGAACAAAAATTAAAAATACGTTTGGAAGATATAATAATAGAAATACTTCTAATACTTTTACATATTATTGTTTCAAAAGAACAGAAAAACAACATTACCAAACATCGTGTCCATGATTTTGATATTTATGGAAGAATAAGATACTTTCTCATTTTTAGTAACTCCATACTGATTTTTTTTTTTTTTTTTTTTTTTGCCATATTATCTTTCTCTATTAGGCCATCTTAGAATGATATCTTTAACTACAGATTTCAACAGCCGGATTAAACTTTGAATGGCAGGTAATTCAAGATGAGTTGGATACAAAGTGATAAAAGGAGAGGGAAAGAAAGTACACCCCATCTAATACTGAATCTAGTTAAATGACCATTAGACGATCCTTTTGTTGCCACAAAATGTTATACTTGTACATTTATTTGTATGGTAAAAGATGATATAAAGGTGTCTTCTATGAATTAAACCAATAGTTTTACCCCAAAAAAAAAAAAAATCCAGTAGATGTATTATGTTTTCTGAAACAGCAAACGCTCCGAAACAGCAAACGCAAGGAGCTTAATATAGACACATTTTTTTCTTATTTAAGGAGAGCATACCAACAACTAAAGGTGTCAATTCGGTACCTATACCATATACCGAAACTGAAACTGTGCTGAGTTACCCGTGTTGAACCGAACCGAAATAGAATCAGTAAGATACAATATGGAAAGATGGAATCGAAACCGGTACGGTATCAATATTATGGACCAAACTGGAATGTACATACTGAATACCAATTGTTCCAAAACTGTACCGAATATACCAATTTTATACCTGTATAAATTTATACCAATTTTTTTTTCTTTAGTACATAAAAATTTATATGAAAACTGTATAAATACATATTTCACAGGCGTTTGCAAAAAATGCCGTAAATCAACGCCAGCGATACCTTTAGTGGCAAATTTACAGTGTACAAGGAAACATTGGTGAATGGTTTTTCCTACAATTATTTGATCTACGACGGAATCCGCCATTGACCAATATTCTTGTAGTGTACCAAATAAAAATTGTATACATAGCAAATAAAAACCATACTGTAACACTACCGAATTGGTAAGGTAACTATATGGAATATTGGAATTGAAACCAATAGGTTACGGTATAAATATCACCATTTTGCCTTCTGTACCATATAGATTGACACCCTTACCAATATGGGCTTCTATATTGGTAAGTACTTGCCGAAGCCAAATTTATGAGTTGAATTAAATCATTTTATTTACATTATCTAAAATAATAGAAAGAACTATAAAATTAGCATAAAAACTAATAAAAATCATGGAAAATTGACAAAAATGTAAGATAATAGAATGATGTCCCTACATAATTTTTTTTTGGGTGAAAATAAATTTATTAAGAAATAAAGGAAAAGATATACAAAAGCAATCCTTTAGGGCAACCGAAGAGAGGAAGAACCAAATCTAAAGAAAATGAGGGGAAAAAGGGCTACTTATAAGAGCCGAAGCAAGAGACCCCAAGAGGATACAATGGGCCTGTTTCTAAGGCATTCAGAATCAGATGCATGATGATGATTCAGCTACGTGATCAGAGATGCTTATATTATTCTGTTTACATGTATGCTTGAATCGTTTGAACCTCCATATTCTCACCCACCATCTATGTAAAACCTATACCCAAAAAACTAGGCCTTACTCGGATTTTCTTTCGTGCTAGGGTTTTCCACCATAGATGAACCTGATTCAGCACCAATTTGATGACTAGCATGACAGGTACCCTTTAAACTCTTAAACTTTTCTTACCATGTGTTAATGTGCAATCTTAAAGGGGGCCGGTCACTATTGGTGATCAGGAAACCCGATCGAGTAAAGACCTGGACCATCGACCAGCTAAGCCAAAACTGACCTATCCTCTAGATTTAGTAGTTAGTCTTGTTTTGGAAAGCTATTTGGGATATTTCTTGGACTCATAGACGAATCTGGTCTACACCTATCCTAACTACCTTTGGAGTTGTAGAATGGAAGGAGCCCCTCTCTAATTCAAACTCTTGCCACTTGACAACTCCCTAAGAGTCCTCCATTTAAACTAGGAGTCCTACTCCAAAGAGGACACCTAAATAGAATAAAAACTTATCCTCTCACCCTCCTTAGAGTATGTATTAGTCTCAGAAAACTCTAATGCGTTCTTCGAAAAAGAAAAAAGTTAAAGGAAGGGGAAGAAGTTCAGCAGCACTACTGTTCGGAGATCTATCGATGACGTACACCAACATTGATTAAGAAATCGTCGGTAAAACTCTAAACTCATTGTAGAACCTGATACAGTCCCATACCCTGTAGAACATCATATTTAAATGGTTGATGATCATTCTCTATCGATGGTAGAATTACCTTATTATTCCTTGATCTTGAGAAAGCACCTTCTCAATGAATGATTGAGGTTAAGCCCTAGACTTCATCCTTGTTATGTTGATACTTAGACCTAGAGGCTCCCTACCATTGGACCACACTAGGTTAGCAATGTATGGATTAAGTTTACAGTAGAATTTTAATCTGGAAGACCATTGATTGACCTTTGGAAAGAGGTTAGACGATGCACTGGACGAAAGACTGTAAGAGTTGGCGTAGCGACTAACCAGTCCCAGAAAGGTCTCTGGAAGTTGTTGGACGATGAGGTGGTCATTGACACTATATCGACTGAGGTCGTGATAGACCCTTGGCAGAAGGTTTTGACCTCTATCAGACATTACAGCTGTCACTACAGCAGCGATCAATGCACCCACCGGCGAACCCTAGACTTCTACGATTCGATAATGAATAATGTAGAAAGTACAACTAATAATCTCACACTTTATATAGGTGTAGAGCACGTCAAGAACACTAACTACCCAAGCGTGGGAGATCACAATTCTGTGATATCAGGTGAGGAACAAAACCCCTGATCAATTTTGGAGTGTTTATAATATATGCCCTGTGTGCACATGATTGTTGTGATAACATATCATTCAATAACTGCTTTATGCATGCTTGCATATATAATATATGATTGCTATGTGGATGTATGTGACTGTGATCTAGTAGGTAGCGATAAAACAGTCATGAACCATTGGATCCATCCTGCAAGAAATTCTGGAAGAGTATGTCACTCACCCCTAGCAGGAGGACAACATCTTAGGGGGGGGGGGGCAAAACGGATAATCTGGGATTCCTGCTAGGATTGGTAAAAGGGATATTTCGGATGACAAGTAGGATTTGGTTAGAGGCACCACTCCTGTATGCAACCCTGGCCAGTAGGGGGTCAGGTACTGGTAGAGTGAAGTGATGAGGGGGAAGGGTCGGCAGTGTTTGTTGGAACGTCACTAGCCAAACTTGTTACCCGATCACCACTCTGATTGGGATGTAGTATAGGAGCACTAAGGCTATTGGAGTAGGCTGGTGAGTATCCAACACTCCCGTGTATGGAGGTTATGATCAGCTTCTAGGAAGTGTGGCTAACCCTTACCATAGCACACTAGCATACATGATACTAAACTATTTTATTTTTGTATGTAATAAACTGATCATGCATATTGTTTGCTTGCCTCTCTGTTTCTCATTGAGCTCATGTTGGAGAGAAAACCCGAGCATATGCCATTTTTTTAAATGATATTACAGGTACTACTGTCGCTGATTACTTGAATGCGCCCGTGATCTATCACTTAGCTCAGCTAAGAGGAATACCGTATGAAGACGATGCACATGACGCGGACTATGAATGCGACGCATGTGTCTTTGATGGATAGATGTCAAGGATAGAAGATTTTGAACAATGAATAGTTTTCTTTTATTATTTCCTTTTGGATTAATTATATTACATTTAGTTAGCTCGTGGTTAATAGGGCAATGATACTTCAAGTTTGACGATGGAGATGGTTGATAAACAAGTTAATAAAGATGTTAAGCACTGATAGTATTACTTTTATTTATCAATAGCATGCACATGGTTATCTAGTTATCTTCCGTTATTTATTACTCTAGATTGTGTATGTGGTATTGTGTTGGTATGTGATTGGTATGTGTGTGCACCGCTTATGAGGTCCTAGCGGGATCACATCCAAATTACGGTGTTGACCCAATCGTATCCCAAAAAAATTTTCAGACAATTATTTTGGGGTGTGACAATCTAATCTTCAGATAGTAAAATTCACTACAAACAAAGAAGATGATAACAAGATGATCGTTCCTTATCAAAATCATTTCTCTTATATCACTAAATAACAAGATGTTTTTCTCAATCCACCACCTCTAGCTCATTATCCTTGCTTGTATGTTAATCCCGATGGGATAGCTTCTGTGAATCCACCTCCTCCTCCTCCTCCCAAGCCACCATGATATGGTAACAAGGGACGTGAAAAAAATAATGCTTCACGTCCCATCTTCAGCAACAGTAGTACATGCAACATCATCTAAAAAGAAAGTGTATGTTGGGATAAGCTCTCCAACTTGAGTTTAGTGAGAAACAGACAAGCACGCAAGCAATATTGCATTATCAGTTTAGTACACACAGCAATGGTCAAGTTTAATGTATGCTAATGCTAAGGAAATACCTGGATGCACTCACCAAAGCTGACCATAACCTCCATGCATCGAAGAGAATGGACACTCGCAAGCCTACACCAACAACCCTGGTTAAGCCACGTGTCTCCCATATAGACAATGATAGAGCAGAGGTCTGGCCAATGATGCTCTAACAACCATGTCACTACCTCCCCCTCATCCCTCATCCATACCAACACCTAACCCCTGTTGGCCACGGTCGCATGGATGGGTAATTCTACTAACAAATCTTACATGTCATCCTATGAACCCCCTCGATACCCTAGCAAAAATACCATGTCACACCCCAATTCTAGACTAACCAGTGGTGTGATGAACCGTCATGAGAACCAATGGTTCAAACCAGGATCTTGTATAGGCTGTGCCAACCATGTTAAACCAAAACTCATTCCACAGTAATAATCAGAGATAATAAAGTAAATAGCAGAAGTCTTATTAATAATGAACTGAGGTTTAACATGATAAATAATTAAATAATCCAATTATCTCCAAGTAACCAAAACATAAATATATCAAACTATTACAAATACCAAATACAAAAGTTAAACATTAAGCGTAATCATCATTGAAACACTCGCTTGACAACTCATATTCATTATCCACAGCTTGCACATTCATAGTTGCCATTTGTCCATACGTTAACGCATTCATGTAGTCTTCAACGGTATTACCTGCAATATGAGAAACTAAAAAGAATTGCACGTGCGAGGGTCAGTTCTCCAACTTGAGCTCAGTGAGTGAACAAAACAATGCAACAAACATATGCATGCATTTAATTCATATCTTTGGTCTAGTTTTAAAGTTTGCAATGTGCTATAGAAAGGTTTTCCGGCCACTACACCTCTATACACAGATGTGTAAGCCCACCCAATGGATCAAACACCATTGTCGTCCACATCCACCCCACCAGGGAATAGAGATAGAGCTAAAGTGTCTGGATCACACACCGCCAACACTTTCCCTGATGCTCTACCCATACCAACACATGAGCCCCTATTGGCGAGGGCTTGCAAACTGGGCTCCCAACCAATCCTAAATGTCATCCAGTGTACCCAAGGCCTCACCCCAGCATCCCTCAATACGTCCATAGAGTTAGAGCTAAAGCCCCCAACAGAGTCAAAGACCACACGGTCCGAGACCACCTCCCCTGATGCCCTACGACATACTAGTTCTACTAAGGTAATGGCAATACAACGATGTCAGTGGGCAAGACTTGAGTAGAGATAGAGCTAGAGTCTGGTGACCAGGCTAAACCACAATGCCACATCCTCCCCCTGATGCTCCACTCACATCCGGCACACTAACCTCACACATAATCACATGTCTATTCCTAGCATCATCATCATCATGTTATAAACAGACAGAAACAAATATGCATGAACAGAAATAGAAGTAATATTGGATGACATGTGAGATGCACATTACAAGCATACAAACATAGAAATATTCATTTCATTGGACAAATAAAGTAAGACAGTTTGTTATTGTCCAATTAGTTTAGGTCTTGTTCCCTCACCTTTGATTGATGTTTGTTCCTCTCCCAAGCTTTGAAAGTCACTTTGAATCTATTGGGAACCTAAACAATTAATCTATTTAAGTTAGGATTTAAGTTTATCAAGTTACAGTAGTTAAAAACCTTATTTAGTCTCAAAATATACTTGTCGTAATCGTATGGTCAATACCCTTTGGTCGCAATATATGCCTTTGTACGACGTACAGTCGATACCTTATGGTCGCAATATATGCGACCATACCTATGACCATACGTTTCCTGAATTCTTCCAAAATGGCTATGGTCAATACTCTGGTCATCCTATGGTCGACCATTTCTACAACCATACGTAGTCAGGTTAAAATTTACTTCTCATACGAGTTCCTCCTCTTGACTCATCAATGGGATTCATCCTAAAATCATTCTATAGCCTTTAATCATAGTTTATCCTTATCAATTATCCCTACCCTACTGTCTATGATTTCCCATAGAAAACCTATAACCGAATCATTGTATTAGGTTCCATATATCAATTTGAAAAGAACCTAATCTATCTGATCCACCCTGCAGAGTCAAATCTATACCTTAAGCTTGTTGTAGAGAGATAAAACTCTTTTCTACAAAAACCTTCCTCTCAGCCTTCTTCTCCAAATCTTATTCTCCTTCTCTTCCTCTCTCTCTTTCTCTCTTAGGTTTAGAGTTTCAATTTAGGTTTCAAAAGAGTAAGAGAAGCTAGGGGACGTCCTTTATATAGAGGAAAACCTCTGTATAGACTCTCACTTCAATTAGGAAATAGTCCCCCTCAAATTAGGAAAGTTTCCTAAACACGGAGTCAATTTTGGGTTCGTACGGTCGATCATGCGGTCGCATAATCAGTCGACCATACGTTTTCAAAACAGTCGACCATAAGTTGTACGGTCTCAATATGGTCAACCATACATGCGACCGTACCCCTCAAAAATGCCACTGTACGTCCAAAATTTACTGGTTTTTAGTTTTTGACTAGTTGCTTCCACACAAACCTAAACAATCAACCACATCAACTAAATTTAACTTGTGGCTTACCTCATCTTGTGGTTTCTTCATATAATTGGTTCACTTGAGTCGATTATGATAGAAAAACCGGTCACAACATGAGAACGTAAGGTTAGACCAGATTTGTGGCGTACTGGTCTTACATATCAGGTTGTCCGTCATCCCCCCTTAAACGTTGTCAATCCATTAGGATATGAGGTAGCCCATGGCAAGTTTTACACTGTGGGTCAGATATTTCGGTCCTCAACTGTGTCACCAATATCCACATAAGCATTAATCATCACACAATCATGACATTTTAATATATATATATATATATATATATATATATATATATATATATAAGAGCAGATATTGGATGACATGTTATCAATCAGGATGTAACACAGGCAGGTAAGTGATTAGAAACACATCAAAAATAAGTGAGGGTTTCTGTCCCTCATCTAAAATATGATTAGCTTTACAATTTACACAAGGTGAGTTAATATTGGCTACGTATGTGTCACCAATATGTAAGTAAGTTCATTAATTATGAGGTGAATTGAAATAGCTTGATATAGGGCTTCCTGGAACGAACCAGTTGTAGCATCCGATAGCACAGAAGTGTGACTAGTATTGCCTTTAGTTACTCTCAGGAACCTATTGTTTCTAACCAGTGGCAGATCTGATTGTTGTAGACAAGCGACTGGTTGTTGTTACTGGTTAATTTCCTGGGACTTCCCGAAAGCATCCGGTCATTGATCCGGTTGCAATAGTTGTAACCGGTGGTTGCCACCAGATACTCCCCAAGGCTGGTTTTCTGAGGTTTGGTCTTCTCGGAGGCACGGGTTTTGCCTATGAAACTCCCCTCCAGATCCATTTTTGATCTTCTACTATGGAAGTCTATCGGCGAATCAATGGTCGGACTTCCGATGATGGGTTCTAATCCTATTCTACGACATTAGTGAGGTCAGCCAAAGGAGAACTTCCTAGGTCTAGGGTTTATCATCTTGCAAAAGTGCAAAGAAGTGCTCAAGGTCTAGCCTGCATCGACATCGATGAGTTTTCCCTTTGAATCTGAGTAAGATACTCTGCTCTGGCATTAATGGTGTCACACCCCGTTCTTGAAGTATCGGTACTATGGAATGCAACGGGATCTCTCCATCCTATTATGGCACAAGAAATCCCCTTCTAGGATCGCATGTCATGGTATTCCACATATCAACCCCAACCATTATACTTGCAAGATTATCAAAGTAACATAAAAGATTTATGTTTCCAATTAAAACATTTATCAAAAATCAAGAGAATCATTATGTAGCGGAAGTCTTATAAATTAAAAACCAATTATTCTACTGACAACTAAGAGTTCATAATAACCAAATTAATCCAAAGCTTCAAATAAAAGAACATTAAACATTATCCCAAAATAAATAAACGTTGTTTAAAGTTTATCCTCAAATACAAATCCCAAGTAAATAAAATCCCATTTTCTTTTCAAAGAAAATAAAATCATAGGCACATCCCTAAGCCCATGAGCAACTATACGAATTGTCCTAAGGATCACGAATCTCCTCTTCAGGCTCGTTGTCCTCATCCTCCACACCAGATGACAGCCTACCTAAAGCAACGAACGAAGGACCTGAAAGATCTAAAAATAGTTATGCGCATAAGGGTAAACTCAACCATCGAGCTTAGCAAGAAAACTAAACGTGCAACAAACAAATATATGCAACTATCAACTATAGTCAGGTATTAACTGTAAGTGCTAGGTCAAGACAACCTACGTACAGAGTCTCCAAGCTGCATGGGTCTCCTCTCCAAAATGATGCTGACTTACACAGAATAAAGCAACATTGCCATGTATGGGTCTGTCGTTTTGGTCCGCTTGACTGCAATTCATCCTAAGTCTACATAACATCGGGCACTTTAAGAGATGATAATCCCACTAGTCGACTCACCCGTCCATCCACACTATGTCGGGTATGGGGAGCATCGCAGCTATGTTCATATCATATTTTTATTGAACCCATACCATTACATAACCCCCTAATGGCTAGGGGTGTAGTTTTACGGGTGATTAGTGTTCAACTAGCCATGTCCACCTAATTAGCCATATTACTAGACCGTTACGTCGCCAAGCTTTCAACCCCACCCAGTCCTTACATAGGACATCGTCACTTGGCTAAGTTATATATGGTCGATGCAAAACAGCACCAGTAAGAAGTGGTGCAAGCGTCCCATTCTACCCACCTTCCTCCTTACTGACTTAACCAAACATCATGAATCAATCACGGATCAATTGCGTTCATGGGGTCATGAGCATCCCATTATACTCGTTTCCCTACTACATGGCATTGTTGATCCTAAATGCAAGGATGCATATGCATGATCATACAGAACAGTATATTGGATGGCATGTTATCACATAAGAGCATATTATCACACAACAGCATGTTATCAATCTCACACCATTAGACAGCATAATAAATAAAGAAAACATATGCATCCAAAGGTTTAGTTTCCTTACCAAAAGATAAGAGTAAACTACTAAAATCTCGATCAAGTGGTTTCCTATCGAAGTCGTCGTATCTCTATCAAAGCCAAATGTAAGTTATGCATCAATTCATTATCCAATATAATTGTTCTTGTTTCTTTTTAAGCTTATTATTCGGGTGTTCACAGTACTATATACTTTTTTGATAATTCATGCCTATTGTCTATTGTTAGTTGTTATAGCATAGCATTAAGGATTCATTATTAATTTCGTTTATAGTCTAAGGTATTTGGTTGCATGTCAAATATACTAAATTAATTATGTATTTCTTCACTGACCTAATTAATAAACTGTAAATAGGATAAGCAAAGATCGATCCCATAGAGAGTGATTTGATCAAGATTTATATTCTACTCAAACTAAATATACTGATTAATGCTAAGCAAACACAACAACGAAGGGGGGTTTTGGTTGGTTGAATCAAACTGAAAATAAATAGACAGAATTTAAACGAGAAATTAATTAAAGAGAAAGAATTCAGTTCTTGGTTCAATATCCACCTACACATGTAATAGGTAAAATTAACCGCAACGCTACTCTCTTCCTCACAATTAGAATTAAAGATCCTAGAGAACAATATGCTATGTTACTCGAGTTTTTTCTTGATTATCTCTATAGAAACAACCTCTTCAGAGAGATCTAACCATTGAACGACATTGAATAAGCTCTCAATGTTTAATTTAATGGCAGCATTAAGAGAGAAGAAAACAGATCAATCTAAGCAACAATCCAGACAATCGAGGATTATTTTACTTGGGTTATATTATTTATGACGATGAGATGAAAACTTGGACATAATCATCTACACTATTTGCTACTTGTGATTAAAAATAGGATGATTACATATTATAGTTTTTAAATCTAGCAATCAATATTAGTCTAACCAATTCAGTAGGCCAATACTAAAATATTCAGACAAACACCATAGATAAAGAGAGAAGAATGAAATAAATAATTCCAATAAAAGAAAAAAGAAGAACAACATTAATCAAAACCAATTACACTATTGACATGAGTTTGAGCTTCAAAATCCCCTTGAACTGAATGAGAAAACTAGCTAGACATCATAATTCATTCAGAAAGAGAAAAGAAAATCATAAAGAGAGAGAGAGAGAGAGAGAGAGAGAGAGAGAGAGAGAGAGAGACTGAAATTTCCAACAAAAGAGAGAGATTGAGAAAAACTATCTTCAACACCAATGCTCTATATATAGAGCATTGGAAATCCTTTGTAGCTTAGAATTCTTTTTTTGTTTAAAATTCCTTCTTTATTTAGAATTATGAAATTATAGAGTTTCCATTTTTTCTTGGAGTCTTCTAGAATGGTAGTTTCCCTATCTGACTCAAATACCAAATCAATTCAACATCTTCTATTTCATGTTTTCTAACTTGAGTAGGAAACTCTTTATGGAAATTTCATCTACCATTGAATGCTCTAATCAAATCGTAAGGCTGCTCCGATTTGGATTCAGATTAAATTTTTATGTCAGACTTTGAGGCAACGTTTAGAGGCCCAAATGAACTCAGATTTTTCTCCATTATATGATTCCAAAAAGCTCGAGACGTCCTCTACAACTTTACTAAAGATTACTTTTCAAATCTGGAACTCTTTCCATGTCAAAAACCTACATAAAGCTCAAAATGTCAATATTAAGAATGCTAGAATTTTCTTATCTTTTAGTAATTAATTCACGAAGTCTCTAGAATATGTCAAACTTATGAAAACAATTTTAATCAGCTCAATAAGGCATAAAACATATTATAAAGCATAGTGTATAAGGAACTTGCTATCCACACAAGATAGGTAAAGTATGGGTGAGTTCTCCACAAAACAGCACACTCATTAAATAGAATCTATCTTCTATTTACCTTAATACTAAGAAGGACTTCTTCTAATGAAGCCAGGGGTATTATAGCATCTTAATAGGGGTCCTAAGGTTGAGTAGTAGCTACTGGCCGAGCACAAAAAGGAGCTACAACCAAAGAGGCGTGCGGCTGGTGGTTGCGGCTGCATCTCACCAAGTGCTAGGCGTAAGGCAGATGGCGTGACCATAGGATTTTGTGTGGCCATTTGACTATGCCAGCACCTCAAGGGTGTTGCCTAGTCCCTGTAGGTTTGGTTTAAGGTCTCAAACAGCAGAGGGAGTGAGTGGTTGATCGTTTTAGGGTGTAAACCAAACTCTTTCTCTGGCATACATGAAACGTAAAGGGTTTCGCTTTATAGAAATGTGATTATAGGGTTCCAAGCCCTTAAACAATTCAAAATAAATTATACCAAGCTATTGGCCAAGTTTGACCGAGATCCAACATCGAAATTAAGTGCTGCTGATGGCATTGACCACACGTCACGACTAGCAGGTCGTGCAGCTAGTCCCGTTGACCGCGCTTCAAAATGTGGTACGATGGTTATCAACTTTGTCCAAGGTGTTTCCCATATATTTTTTTAATATGAATAAGGAGTTTGAACTCCTAGATGTTTACACTATGGTTTGTATGTCATTTCGATTCGACAATTAACCAAAATATCAGATCTGGTTTTTAATACTAAATCCAATTTCCAAACCTTTGGATCCATTATTGTTTATGGATTCTGGTCTCTATTGGTCATTCTAAGGTCTCCAATAACCATAGTTATCTATTATGTCCATTTGATACGTTATTTTGCCTATCCGATAAGCCATTTACACTACTGTTCACAATTCTGATTAGTGAAAGAGAGCCTACCTGGTTAGAAGTTTCACACCCATAATGATGAATGGTTCCTTTCCATTGATTTACTCGTAATTCTTTGATCTACTTAAGAAGGAAACCATTGCAACATAGGGAGGTTTAACAACAAAGAGATGCTATTTACGATGCTACTGTTAAACATCTCCACTATAGTTTCGTGATTCGACTTAAGGAGTGTTCATAGTATATCACTAATGAACAGATGATTACCTACAATGATCTCCTTCATCTTCGAGTTCCAGCAAGCAAGTTGACGATCCAGAGGTAAGCTTGCCTTTCCTTCCTTCCTCTTTTCCCTTTGGGCAGTAGTCAGAAGAAAGGTTTTCCTTTCTTCTTTTCTTCTTTCTCTCCTCTCTTTCTCTCTTCTCTCTCAGAGTTGAGCATCAGAGCTTTCTCAAAATTTCTCCTTTGGTTTGGACAAACTAAATCAGTAAAGTGAGAAGATAGAGATCCCTTCTTACAAAATCTATAGGATAGGATCCCATTATGGAAATGGAAAAGGATTTCCCTCTATTCCTACCTTCTTCAGACCATTAGTGATAAGCTTTCCATGTCACACCCCAATTCTAAACCAATTAGAATGGTGTGATAAACCGTCTATGAACCAACGGTTCAACCAGGATCTTGAATAGGCCGTGTCACTTTGCTTAAACCATATACATCCACAACTATAATCAGAGTAAATAAATAATAGTAGAAGTCTTTAATATTAATAAATTGAGTATCTAACAATGAAAACATAAATAAAGTATCCAATTATCTCCAAAAGACTAAGACATAAAATAAAATAAATTAATCAATTACATGTTCTGAATAATCCAACAAATAAATCTAATAAAAAATGCATGAGTTGCACTCGCACGACGAGTCATGCGACTCCATCACAGCTTCCATATCCATCGCTGCAATATGTCTGTACACCGGAGCATTCACATAATCATCTATAGTAGGACCTGCATCATCAACTAAAAATATTCGACGTCGAAAGGGTGAGCACACATCATGGCTCAGTGAGCAAACAAAACAATGCAACAAACATATGCATGCATTCAATTCATATCTTTGGTTTGGTTTATAAGTTTACAATGTGCAATAAAAAGGATAAGTGGCCGCTGCACCTCTATACACGAGTATGTGAAGCCGTCCAATGAATCAAACACCATTGCCATCCCACATGCACCCATCATGGAATAGAGATAGAGCTAAAGTGCCTGGATCAAACAGTGCATGACACTTCCCCTGATGCCCTACCCATACCAACACGTTAGCCCCTATTGGCGAGGGCTTGCAAACTGGGCTCGTAACTAACCAATCCTAATGTCAAATAGTGTATCCAAGGCCTCATCCTAGCATCCATCAATATGTCCATAGAGATAGAGCTAAGGACCCCTGGCAGAGTCAGAGACTACACGGTCCGAGACCACCTCCCCTCATGCCCTACGGCATAATAGTTCTGCTAAGGTAATGGCGATACGACAATGTTAGTGGACAAGACTTCAGTAGAGATAGAGCTAGAGTCTGGTGACCAGGATGAACCACAGTGTCACATCCTCCCCCTGATGCCCCACTTGCATCAAGTACACTAACCACACACATACATTCACATGCCTATTCCTAGCATCATCATCACATCATGTTATAAATAAATAGAATTAAATATACATGAGCAGAAATAACAGAAATATTGGATGACATGTGAAATGCACATTACGATCATACAAGCATAGAATCATTCATGGTATTGGACTCAATAAATAAAAATAGATTATTATTAGCCAATTAATTTAGGTCTTGTTCCCTCACCTTTGGTTGATAGTAGATCCTTGTTCAAGCTTTGTAAATCTCTTTTAAACCACTTGAAAACCTAACAAATTTATAGATTTTAAATTAGAATTAATTCTCATGAATTTAGACTAACAGAAACTGAGGGGTCGCAGGTGTGGCAGCACCTTGGTCTTAGTTTCTACGACCACAGGGTGTGTGGTCGCAAGGTGTGGTCGCATACCATGCGACCACACATCCGACCACACCCTCCCTGGAAACTTCTCGTAGGCATGTGGTCGCAAGGTGTGGTCGCATATCATGCGACCAGATATGCGACCACACCCTTCCTGGACTTCCCGAGGGTGTATGGTCGAATATGTGTGTCTCGTGTGGTCACATATCATGCGACCACACGTGTGATGGTCGACTTTTTCACTCTCAACTCCATTCCTTCATGTTTGGAGGCATATCATCATAGTTTTTGCTATGATTGTTCTATGGCTCAGAACTAATATTTTATACACAATCCATTATCCACATAATTCTTTCCATAGATTCTCTTGGAATTTGTTCCATGGATTGATGATTGGGGTCTCACTTAAATCCCATCTCCTTCATGCTCTATTCTAGGCTTTCAATTGACAAGGGGAATGTTTTCATACCTTAATCTTGTTGAAGATTCAGAGGTTTTTCTCTGAATTTCCCCTTCTTAGTCTTCCTCTTCAATTCTCCTTCTCTTCCTTCTCTTCTCTTTCTCTCACTTTCAGTTTGAATTCTAAAAGGATGAAAGAGGCTAAGGGATGTCATATTTATAGAGAAAAACCGTCCCTAATAAGTCCTACTTAGTTTAGGAAAGAACCCCCTTTGGATTAGGAAGGTTTCCTAAACTCGATTTCTGTCTGAGTTCCATGTGGTCGCAGATGGGGTTGCAGAACCCGTCGACCACACCCTTTGAAACATGCGAACACACAACCTAATTTCCTATGGTTGCATTATTTTGAGGTGTGGTCGACCACACCTGTTTAGGTATGTGACCACACCCTCATAATTGATTGTTTTTTGGTTCAATTTCATACCTGGTCTTATGGTTTCTTCACGCACTTGGCTCGCTTGGCCCAACCATAATATGAAGACCTGATACAAGTTGATAAGACCGGTTAGTTTGATACAGGTCTTACATTCCATGTAGGGAATAAATCTAAATTCGAATCCACACCCGAAATCCTCACCAACTCGGATCCCTTTTGTATTGGATCTTACTCTGCCAACACTTGGCACCTTGACTTTGTCCCTCCATATGATGTTGGGTTAACTTCTTGGATCACTTAGTGATGGTAGAACATGTGGGAGGAGATACATGAAACCTAGGAAGCATCCTCACTAAACTGGGCCCATAAAACTAAGCCTAAACCTATTTTTAAGCCCAACCGGATGCATAACCAGATGATCCATCACTCGATTGACAGGATCAGGTTGTATATGAGTGGGACACCTTCTCTCTCCACAGGTTCTATAAGAGGGAGCCCACACTCCCTTATTTCTCTCTTGTTAGACTGTGGGAAAGTGAGTGGGAGAAGGAGTAGGGCTCAAGCCTAAGGATCTCCATTGAGGTAAGCTACATACCTTCTTTACTTCTCCTTCTTGCTAATGAAGACCATAGTGAAGCTTACCATTAATGGTCTCCATTAATGGAGACCGAACCTTAACCTAGAATCCTAGGTCATCGATTCCTCCATGTATGGAGATGATAATGGAGTCTAAATGACTCCCATTATGCGTAATAATAGTAGTAGGGTGTTTCCCACCACTTACAGGATAGGAAATCAAGTGGGGAAGACAATCTCCAAAGACTGAAACCTTCTTTGGTTCGTGCCTGGTTTCTAGGCCTAAACTGGAGGCACAACCAGAGGACTGGCAGTGGCCCTAACTCCGATTGACTCAAAACCAGTCCTCCGCCAGACAATTGCCTTGGCTTATCAAACCAAGTAATATTCAGAGGACCCTAATCGGAGCCACCTAACCAGAAGTACAACCCTCTAGGTGAGTTCCTCTCCATTTAACCAAGCCTCCATGTAGGCTTAATATCAAGCAGAGGCATTCCCAAATGGTCCACCACTGGCTTAGCCTCCAACTAACCCATTGGAACCAAACTATTATAACAGTGGATATGAACCAGATGGTCTACCGTATGCTTGACCATTTGATTCATCCTCTGGTTCAGTTTACTTAAGAAATGTCTAAGTGTTAACTGGCCTAATGTACCGATGGAATGATCACCCGATTCTATCCTCTGGTTCAGTTTGTTTTAACTTATAAGCCTAGTAATGGTTAGGAAGACATGGTTAGGAAGACCAATCTTTCTATTCTTGACTTATCTTGGGACCCATGCACGAACTCTAGGACTTGTCCATGTTTCTTTAAAAAATGTTTACCAATCTAATGAAACTTATCTAACTAATTAGGTAAAATATTGCAGGAAGTGGACAAAGCCTTCTGTCAGCTTCAAGGTTCAACAACACCTTTGGTGGCTACAGGTAAAGGGTTGGGTCCTATAGAGTTTGAGCATGTGTTGTCCTGTGTGTTGATTGTTGTTTTCCTTCTTATAACATGTCATCCAATAAACTATACATAATTGTTCATGCATTTGCATTATAACAATAACTATGTATGTTGGTTGTTGTTTAGTAGACGTATGGCATGTGGAAGCACAATACATGGGCCATGTTGTTGGTTGTTGGCACCCTAGTAGAGACACGGTGATCCATAAGAGTGGGGATCCAAGGTTCTTTGTGGGTTATAACTATTCATATCATTATGTGTGCATGACCATGTATGATGGGTCGTGTGACGTGTTGGAGCACGAGATTACGTACCATGTTGGTGTGCTGGTACCTTAGTAGAAACATGGTGATCTATGGGAGTGGGGATCTGGGGTTCTCTGTTGGAGTGCAACCTATATATGGTGGTTCATGTAACGGGTAACCTCATGAATCACGTTGGAAGTGGCTGAACCTGAATGGGGACATGACAAACCATGGGAGTGGGGAGTCAGGGATCTCTGCTCAGGTGGAGTCCAGTTTGGGACCCTGTATGATGGGTGTGTGGCGTGTGGGAGTACAATATATAGGCCATGTGGGTGCACTATACTTTAGTAAGGGCACGAGGTCCATGGGAGTGGAACCGGGGATTTCTGCTGGAGTATAATTTTATTTACTACGTGCACATGTCATGTTGGGTGATTGTTGATACTGATGTGATTAGGTTGTGGGGTATATGATCGTGTGGCATGTGGGAACATAATACATGGCCATATGCCTGGATGCACCTTAATAGGGGCATGGTCAGTCCATGGGAGTGGAACGGGGATCCCTACTAGGGTGCAACCCTCTTGTTATTATGTTATCATCATCATTCGTCAACTTGGTCAAATGACTTGTGCTTTAGCAAGGGAAATTTAATCCAGGCAGTGGGGTATGGGTATATGCTCAAGCTGTGAGGTACAAGGAAATTGCTCAGGCGGTGGGGTACGAGCCACTCACTCAAGTGGTGGGGTATAGGGCAGATGGTCGGTAGGGTATAGATCAACCATGATTTTCATACACACTTGAATGTCACTCATAATTACTTGTTTATTTGTTTCTATATTGCATCATTAAATTGTTTTTTAGGGTTGCATTGATACCTGACTTTTCACTGAGCTGGGATGGGATCTCACCCCTTGATATCAAATTCTTTTAGCTTTGATTATAGGGTACCTCTACTATATCTGCTAATATGGATCCCGATGATGTTAAGGGTACTTTTCTTGGTGGGAGTCCGTTGAAAGATCATGTCAAGGGTTGTACCTGTAGGGATTAGATCATGTCAAGGGCTGTACCTGTAGGGATTGCATCTATGAGACCTGAGTCAACACCTTACCTCTATAATTTTATTGTCTATAGATAGATGATGGTTTGGTCTACCTACAAGGTTGTATTCAGATTCACTCTAGTTATTAGTATGGGATGTATGTATTATGAAAATTATTGTGAAACGGTTTGTAAGACATAGCAGACTAATTATGTATGGATAACATTAGTAGCATCTGTACTATAGTATGATTCCATTGCCACTCTTATGATTCTACTGTAATTATTATTATCTATTAATGATTATTGTTTGTGTAGACTATAGGGTTTGCTGGTAGATCATTTTGGTTGTCGATCGTTGAAAGATTTAGGTTGCCATAAGGGTTGACCTGGATATCATGCCTGATTTCCTAGAATAGGCTATAACAATACTGGTATCAGAGCACAATCACTCTGACTCTACCTATAGACTTCTCCTGCACATGCGTGTCTAGGTATCGAAACAGATGCCTAGGATAACTAAAAGCTGTTATGAACCCACTAGTAGCAAGTAGGGAAAATAGTAAGTTAGGTTATATCACATTACAAAAAAATTAAAAAGAACATAACGCATTATATAAACTAAGAACAAAGAGAGATGTATACATTTACGTATCTAAGTATGAAAATTGGGATACGGCCCATAACCTGAGTAGTCATCACATGATCAAAACATCTGATTTCATTGAAAGTAACCGAAAGTACATGTATAAAGCAAAAAAAGTAATGTGCATAAGTCAAAAAGTAGGGTACAGTCCATACCTCAGATAGTTACCCTATGTACATATGAGGAACAAAAATAAAAAGGAATGGATCACTGCTCTGTTTGTTGAGGTCCACTCGGTAAGGCAGGAAGCTCGGATTCAGTAGGGGGTGCCAAAGATGAAGCTGCATCCTATGGAGGAGATGGTTGTGAACTGCTCTGAACTGTAGGTGGTGAAGGTACACTCAGTGTGCAGAAGATGAGGGCATGTCTTGTTGGGTGACTAATGGGGGAACACTCAAAGGAATTGAAGTAAGGGGAGAGATCGGTATGGAACTGAAGTGAGATGGGCCTACGTCGTACATAATGATGCAAGTGGCCGGTAGTGACCTGGCATCATGAATATAGCCCACATGGGTCTCCACCTTGCCCAACTGAGTCACCATAGCACTAACCTGAGTCCTTACCTCCCTCAACTCTATCTCTATAGACTCCTTTCCATTCTCAATGATCTCTCCCTCTAGGCTTAGGCCAAAGTGGACGAAGATGTGCGTCAAGAGTCATCCATGGGGAAAGTGACCCTTCTGGATCAGATGATAGAAGGTATGAAGAATGGTGTAAAGTATCAGAAAAGGGAGACATACGGGTCTCCTCTGGGCCAAGTGTTCTGTCAAAAGTAAGCAAAACTGGTTCAACTCCTCCCTGTGACCATATCTAGGAATGACGTTGTGCTGTATGATCTTGCTAAGTAATCTGGGGGTGAGCTTGAAATCCTACTCCTCATGCTCTATCCCTATGAGCATTGGCTGGGTGAGCCCAAGCCTCATCTGTATATATGACCCTCAGTGATACCCAAAGACTCACTGGGAGCTTTATAGATACGCTCCCCATCTGGTGAAACCTCCGATATGGTCACCAATGTGGCAACTGTCAGGGTAATGTCTACTCCCTTGACCCTATTGGTCAAGATCAGCTCTCCTATGTCCTCATCTGTCTGGTGACCCAGGTTGTAGAAGAAGTGGAGCACCAGATTATGATAGGTGTTATCCTTGATGTGCATAGCTAACGTTCAACCAAAATGATCAAAGGCCTTCTGCAAACTAAAGCAGGACAGCTCATCGAAATCTATGAACCGGCCAGTCTCCACTTTGGTCTCCCTAAATCTTTTCCAGTTTCGGCTGGTAAGAAAGGAGATAAACCAAAGCTCATCAAAGCCCGGTGCTGCGGCCTCAACAGCTCTCTTGGGACCTATATCACCTGAAAGGAGAAAAAGAAGAACCATGAGTTAGTAAAGGTTGACAGAAGTAAGAAAGTAGTGCAATATATTAACTTAATAAAGGAATTAACAATTTAATCATTGATGAACATGATAGGTGCATGGGAATTCCAATGACTAATGCAAGGAGTCTCTAACCCACTTGGCTCCATTTTTATAAATTAGGGGTAAAGAGGAAGGAGGAAGGAGGAAGGAGGATATTTAGATGGAGCCAAGATAAATGGACTCCATTAGGCCCCCTAGGTGTCAATGACATAGCCAAGTGGATTCAGGCAATGTGACTCAAGATAAGGAAGGATATTTTTATATATAGCCTTGATGGTCCCATGTTATGATGATAGTCACAATAGAGGTGACTATAGACAAGTCACACGGTGAAGCGGGAGGTACTTGTTCAGATAAGTTATAGTGGATCAAAGTGGAAACAAGCCAAGTGTATTGTCACCACCACTGACCAGCTCTAAGTCAACCCAAGGTGGGATTAGTTTTACTCTAAGTGATTAATTGGTGTTACCACCATGAATTATGTCTAGGACAGTCCCATTGATCAAGCCTAAGTGTGCCCAAGTTAGCATTATAAATAGTTGGGTTTAAGATTCCGACACTATATGCACCTGGCCAATTAATGGTGACCCAACTAAATTGGGATAACCCACATGAGTGGGCTGCAAGTAAGCATAAATATTCCATTTATAGGGTTAAAGTCATACCAAAGGGAATTATGTCGGATCTGTTAATAGTATGCACTCCCCTATATGGTCAGCAAGGGGATAAGGCTAATAAATGCATGGGGATATGACGAATTGCATGCGGCTATGCACTAAACCAACATAAAAGAGAAGCATCGGTATGCAAACCATTAAATGGATAGACAATAAGTAAAAGGTGCTCTTGGGATCATGTAATGAGGGAAAACAAGGGCCAAGCAAACCTGGTAAGGAGAAAACAGAACATAAAGGGGGGCAAGACTGATACAGTAGTTGCCCAATGTAAGTGCATGCTAATAGATTTGCCAAGGGTGTGCACCAAACCGGTACAAATGTTAAACAATTATTGTGCAATGCATTAGGTGGACCTGTAGTAGCCATGCATTCATAAAATGGTTTCGAATGACCAGTGGGGAGGCCAAAGGTCATACAAAAAACAAAGGCCCAAGAGTGGGCAGCCCCACTGTCTCGATAAGCATTGAGACCTTAGCCATATTACTAGATGGGAAGATTCTAACCATCATGAGAGTAGTAGCTGCCCATGATGGAGTCCATAGGATACCATAGTCGAATAGTGCTTGGGGTTTCCTTCTATTGCATGGACAGTAGTAAAAAAAACTATAGAAATGGGTGAGTACCTTAATTTAGTGGGCATTGGTGCCCTTACCGAGTTGCTGGTTTGATGGGAAAAAACCTTCGAATAAACTCAGAAGATGGGGCATATAAAACCTCCTACTAGGTTGTAGGTGTCAAATACATGAGCCCATCTCCTATTTCGGTGGGAACCATAAAAACCCAAGCAATAGAGCTAAATGCAAGTGTAGGAAACTAAAATGGAGATGAAGAAAAGGAAGAATACCTGTACAGTCGAATGGAATAGGGGAGAAATCACCAAAATCATCAGAGAAATAAAAGGGAAAGCACTGGAGTGATTGCCGGAGCCCGGTTCTCCCTAGTTTCCTCCCTCTGGCAATTAGAGTGGGGACCAAATGAGGGCCCTCGAGCCCTTTTATAAGGAGGATTTCCCGGGGTACAGGAGGACCAGTAACTTAACTCACCTCCAATTGCATTCCTCTTGTTAGTCCAAAAGTTAAAATTTTGGATTTTGCCACCTAATTGATCGGAGCCACGAACATAACTAGTAGATCATTCCTCCTCTTCAATCCTTCAATACAGTTAAGGTTAATAAATCAGATGGTTAACAGGATGATTGATCATTCGTCACTACCTTCGAAAAACCTTCTGGAAGTGTTAAAACTGTGCCAATTTGGGAACTGGATGATCAATGTAAACTGGACGCACGAGCACCCGACAGACCATCCAGTTGACATAAAAAGGGCCTGTTTGGATTGGGGTTTTGCCAGATCACTTTACCCCCTTACATAAGGCTTTTATTATTATAAATTGGGGGTATCCCAATTAAAAATTTTGCATGCTACCCATTGGCACCCTACCCCATGAGTATTATATGGTCGAGGCTACCATGCCATCCAAATTAAGGCATATGCCTTGTACAATTTTAGAATCACTACCCAACCTTCTTAAAATTCTATGTGGCATATGTCAATGTTTCCTTTGAGTTAATGAGATAAATTGGCCTTAACCTTGGGTGTTTAATTTTACCTTTTCAGATTTTATCCAAGGCTAAGCATTATGTCGCCACCCAAGCACCCTAATGAGAAGCCAACCTCTAAGGCACTCGCATTGGGAAGTGAACTAAAAAACATCAGCGCATCATCTCCAACATGTTGGAAAATCACCAGCCCACACCGGTCAATGAACCTAATGGGTCAAATAGTGAACTACCACCTTTCTCCCCATTTCATGGAGTAGACCCAAACACCGCATATAACACCATGGAAAGCTTTCAACAACTGAACCCAGAACAATTCAATGGGTCATGTACAAGTTCCTTCCACCCAAGGAACTGGATTCAAACTATGGAGGAAACTATTGGTGACCTCCATTGTTCTGATACATAGAAGGTGATGTATGCAACCTACCAACTAAATGGCACGCCATATGAATGGTAGCGAATGACTCAGCCTGTTCTCTTATAGTACCATGGAGTCATAACTTGGGACATTTTTTGAGAAGCCTCCTTGCCTAACTGTGCTCCACAATGAGAGGAACCTTGCCCGGAGCTGCTTGAATCCATTCAAAGGGTCCGAGCTGGCTTATTTGCACGAAAAGGCTTCGCCAAAATAAAGATGGACTGTCTAAATACTTATCCTAGGGAAAGTAGCAATTCGAAGCCCCACAACCGAGGTAACTATTAACTTATGAGCCATTGTGATTGTCCTAAGAATGGGAATAGCATCACATTTATGAATGCTTTAAATACACTTACATGATTTCATTATATACAAGGAATTAGAATGTGGCCTCCATCAGGTATTCCAATTCCTTGATGCAAACTCATTATGCAACTTATCAAACTATGTAATGACATAAATGGATTTTGAGTGAGGACATAGCTTAAATCGTAGTAGTTGACTATGGTCATATGATTATTAACTGCCCCATTGTTGCATGTGAAAGGTATACAAATGGCATAGTTACGAAGATAAGGAATTATACGTAGCCAACAGAAACATGTGATATGTATGGGGGCTATGGAATAGTGAGGACAAAGGATTCACAAGTGTCATGGCTAAGATGCCCTTGTTTGCACTTGGGTATAGTATTGGAAGAATATGGGAAAACTAAAGCAATAGGAAGTCCTACCAATTAGTATTTAATACACCTGGGCATAATTACTTAAGTAAGATTTTATGAAGAATGTCATATGATGTTGGATGTAATGAATTGTGTACCAAAATTTTGGGAGATCGGAAATATATGTTGCGACTTAAATTGAGAACCCTAGAAGAAGAAGCACTGCAAGAAATACCAAAGGTACCTCGTTTTGAGAATGAGAAACTTCCAGTGAAACTACCACCTACCATTAATAAGACTCCAATGCCACCTAATTTGGGTCCCCAAAAATGTTATCGATGTGGAAATCGAAAGCACCTTATGCGACAATGCACCCAAACCGCTGAAAAGGCACCATCGCCAAGACCTGAAGAAGTTGCAACCAACCTCTCTTGTGAAGTGGTGGGGCATGAGGCTCGCAACTATCAGAAGTATTGGGAGTGCTATGCCTTTATGTAAGTGCGGACCTTGCACCGACTTAAGAAAGTTTTTGAGAATCGGGTAAGCCTCGAACTCCCTTTCTTATTTAATGTCATAACAAATATGTGTTGATTTAGTAAAGTAATGATGCATGATAGATGACCATAGGTATGGGAAGATAATTTATAACTATGCCCTAATTTTGGGGATGAAATCCATATAAATTGGGGGTACTATAAGACCTACACCCAGAATCCTCACCAACTCGGTTCCCTTTCATGTTGGATCTTACTGTGCCAACACTTGGCACCTTGACTTTGACCCTCCATATGATGTTGGGTCAACTTCTTGGATCACTTAGTGATGGTAGAACATGCGGGAGGAGATACATGTAACCTAGGAAGCATCCTCACCAAATTAGGCCCATAAAACTAAGCCTAAACCTATTTTTAAGCTCAACCGGATGTATAATCGGATGATGCATCACCCGATTGGCAGCATCCGATTGTATGTGAGTGTGAGTGGGACACCATATCTCTCCATGGGTTTTATAAAAGGGAGCCCATACTGTAAGACCCGCACGCCACGAACCCGGCCTAACCTTACATTTCGTGTCGGGACCCGTCTACATATCATGGTCGAGCCAAGTGGACCAAGTGTGTGAAGAAACCCAAGACCCAATATGAAAATTTACCCAAAAATAGTCAAAATGAGGGTAGGGTCACAGGTTTTAACAGGCAGGTCCGACCCTGCCATCAACCCTCACCATCGACCCTCAACCATGGGTCGCAGGGTCTATGAACTGTCCGACCCTCCCATCGACCCTCCCATTGACCCTCGATATTCGAGAAAAACAGCACGAACCGAAAATTGAGAAACCTTCCTAATTTCAATTGGAACCTTTCCTAAACTCAATGGGACTTATTTTGGGAGGTTTTACTCTATAAATAGGACGTCCCTAAGCCTCTTTCACTCCTTTTACAACCCTAATTGAATTGAGAGAAAGAGAAGAGAATGAAGAGAAGAAGAAGAGAAGCAAGGAAGAGAATAAAGCAAAAAGAATAAGAGTTGCAGAGAAGGAGTATTCTTCTCAGGTATGAATACTAATTCCATGAGTTTCTATAGACTTTAGGTTAGATAATGAAGAGAGTGTGATCTCGGAGAAACCCAAACCATCAACCCATGGTTAGGTTTTCATGGAAAACCATGGGAGAATACATGAAAGCTATGTAAGTGGGTGATTCATGGTTCTAGACCATGGAATGTATGTTGAATGGACTGTAGGAGCAAGCCATAGGACCCCAAACACGAAGAATGGACTAAAAGGAGAAAAATTGACCAAAACCCACAGAGGGTCGATGACAATCCGACCCTATGTGACCTGAGTATCGACCCTCAGGGTTCTGGAAGTCCAGATTTGAGGAGGGTCGCACCCAGGGTCGATCATTACTCTGACCCTACCTCCGACCCTCAGTTAACAGCATGGTTTTTAAATTCAGAATTAATTCTAATTAAATTCTATCGACTTTGTTAGATCTTCTAGCAATATAATAACATTATAAAGGTGATTCTAAAGCTTGGAAGATGATCTATTAACAAGCTAAGGTGAGGGAACAAGACCTAAACTAATTGATTAATAACAAACTATTTTTATTTTTTTGAGTCCAATACCATGATTGATTATATGCGTGTATGCTTGTAATGTGCATTTAACATATCATCCAATATTTCTATTATTACCTGTTGATGCATATTTAAATTTATTGATTATAACATGATGATGTTGATGATAGTAGGAATAGGCATGTGAATGTTTGTGTTTGGCTGGTGTACATGGTGCGGGTAGGGATGGTATCAACCGGTACTTCGATGCTGTTCTCATCGGGGTATATTGTGCCATGGTCTATTCAAGTCATGTCCACTAAGCAAGTGTTAGTGTTCTTGATGCGAGTGGAGCATCAGGGGGAGGACGTGACATTGTGGTTCAGCCTGGTCACCAGACTCTAGCTCTATCTTTACTCAAGTCTTGTCCACTAACATCGTCGTATCGCCATTACCTTAGCGGAACTAATATGTCGTAGGGCATCAGGGGGGGACGTGGCATTGTGGTTCAGCCTGGTCACCAGACCCTAGCTCTATCTCTATGGATGTATTGAGGGATGCTGGGGTGAGGCCTTGGATACATTGTTTGACATTAGGGTTGGTTAGTTACGAGCCCAGTTTGCAAGCCCTCGCCAACAGGGGCTTACGTATTGGTATGGGTAACCGGTACAGCCATGCCATTTTCATGGGGTGTATATTATCCATGGTGGGTGCATGTGGGGCGACAGTGCCGTTTTCTTTGGGCGTTTCCATCCACTCGTGTATAGAGGTGTGGCGGCCACCTATCCTTTCTATAGCACATTGCAAACTTTAAACCAGACCAAAGATATGAATTGATTGCATGCATATGTATTGTTGCATTGTTTTGTTTGCTCACTGAGCCGTGATGTGTGCTCACCCTTTCGAATTTGAATACTTTTAGTTGATGATGCAGGTACCACCGTTGAAGATTATATGATCGCTCCTGTGTATGGGCATGTGGCGACAATGGAAGCTAAAGACTTAGTGGATATGCATGACTCCTTATGCGAGTACAACTCATGCGTATTCGATTAGATTTTGTTTAATTTTATTAAAGACATGTAATTGATATTTATTTAATTATGTCTCAGTTGATTTATCAATAATTTGATATTTATTTATGGTTATCACAGTTAGATTCTCAGTTCATTATCTGTAAGACTTCCGCTATTTTATTTTATTACCTCTGATTAATGTGGAATGTGTTTTGGTTTATCATATGTGGGATAGCCTATTGTGAGATCCTGGTTGAACCATTGGTTTATTGACGGTTCATCACACCATTCCGAATGGTGTGGAATTGGGGTGTGACAACTTGGTATTAGAGCTCTCTCAGGCCTTCCCATGAAACCTGAATACTTCCTCTAGAGTCAATGAACTGAGTTAGGATAATTAAAAGCTTTAATATAAACACACAAAAAGCATTTATGTTGGTTGAGACAGAACTTAAACAAGACAATAATGTACATATAAAAGGTGGAACCATATTTATACATTCAAACAGAAAGAGAAGACCAAAATTATCCTAATAAACAAATAATTTAGGGTATTATCTATAAGTTGGGTAGTTATCCAAGTATACAAGGATATAGTATAGTGGCAAGAAGGAAGCATCTATACAGCAAAAAATTGGAATACCGAGTTGGTACTCACAAGATGTGAAACTCGATGTAAGACAGAGGAAGAAGAAAAATGGCTAGTAATGCCAAAACCCCTATAGAGATAAAGGAAAAGATCTCGGGCTAAATCCAAACAGAGATAAGAGGATAATGGCCATGTAAGTAGATATGTTTATATAGGATGCGGTGCATTATTGACTTACTCTTATGATTATAGAGGATGCACATACTTGATTTTAATTCTCGTACCTTGACATGATACTCCTTGATTTAACCTATCAATTGGAGTTATAGATATTGTTTCTTTAGTCTTAGTCCTGATTATACCAATCTAAACCACTCTCATGATCAACAACATGAACAGATATGTGAACTGAACGAATAGTTAAATGTTTAATTATGTTGAGCGTACATCTTTTTTATTTACACCTTTATTGATGTACGAAATATTTCTCCAGATTTACTCCTGTAGTGCCTTGACCAATGGAATTATATACTCGATAGAACCTGTAGTCATGAGGTTAAGAACTATAAAACCTCTATTTTCATGTAGTTGGACCACCGTGCAACTTAACGACCAGTTAATGCCGGTTAGATTACCACAGATTTACTCTCGATTCTTTAAGCCTAGGTTCACTAGATAAAGCAAGTGTTGTCATTATGCTAAATCGACGGAAGGAAGTGAATCACTTTTGGATGAACATTTTGATTCATACACTCCCTGAACTTGTTGATAAAGATGATTAGTGATAATGGAATTATTGGAAGAAAGATGATTAAATTCAGATTAAATGTTATAGCCAATGAACCTCAGATGAAGTAATAGAGGATTTGTTTTAAGATTGCTAAATGTATGGATATGAGACATGTCTATAAAAGAGTGCATGAGCAAAAGTGAGAACTATCAAGAGTAACCAGTAAAGGAATAGATAGCACTTAAAGTAGAGTTAAAGATGGTTATATCGGTATGAATTTTTGACAAAGCAGAAGATTCCTAAAAGCAAATCTAAGAGTGGATACAAGGATAAAGTCATGGCATAAGTAGTACTCGATTTAATACAATGATAATTGAGTTATGCCCAATGTTGAGTGATTGATTAAGAAAAGACCAAAAGAGTTTAGATGAATTAATGAATTTATAAGGATATACCCTAATGCTTATAGATAGACTTGGGATATGAGGTAACAATCATAAGATATTTTTTGAGATATATGAAAGAGAGATCAGGATAGAACAGAAGTGATAAAGGAAATATAAGCTAATGAACTTTTCAAGATATGAGATTGTTAGTAATAGTCTTTGAAAATCATAAGAGATGAAGGAACTAGACAAGCTCTTAAGACCTTATACCAGATTTTGCTAGTTCAAACCCTTTGGACTAGATGTTGTATGGGATGAGTGTTACGAACAATGTCCAAATCTTATGGATGAACAGAATTTGGATGCAACCTGAGTCGACTTGAGAAGGTAGACTTTAACGTCATCTTGGAAATAGACTGGTTGTCTCAACACTCTACAAGTGATTATGTGCATAGAAGAGGTTATCATTCAAGAATAAAAACGGCATATGATTTAGTATCATTGGGAGTATGTTGCCTAGTAAGTGAAAGCTGATCCGCTCTATGCTAAAGTCGAAGAGATGCTTTGAAGAGAAATGAGTTGGATATATGGTATCTGTGGTATACGTTACCAAAGAAGCACTACAGATGACAGTTATTGATGTGATGCATAAATTCCCTGATGTGTTTCCAGGAGACTTACCAGGTTATCACCTGATCGTGCGACCGAGTTCGTCATCGACTTGTTACCAAGGACGATACTCGTGTCAAAGGCACCTGTAGAGTAGCTTCTATGGAGTTAAAGGGATTGAGACGTAACTACAACAGTTATTAGACAAGGGTTCTAATTGGCTAAGTATTGCATCATGGGAAGTGCCAATGCAATTCATGAAGAAGAAGGATGGTAGTGTTGTTTGCGTATAGACTACCGGGAACTAAACAAGCTCACAGTCAAGAATCGATATCTACTACCTTAGATCGATGACTTGTTTAAACAGTTGCAAGGATCAAAGGTATTTGCTTCAGTCAAGATATCATCAGCTGAAGAATTTTGGACAGAAATATCTCGAAGATAGCTTTTAGAATCGAGATTGGACATTATGAGTTCTCGATTAAGACGTTTGGATTAACCAATGCCCTTACATCTTTTATGGAGCTGATGAACTGGGTGTTTCATGACATGTTGGACACGTCGATCATAGTTTTCATAGATGATATTTGGTTATTCCAAGAATGAAGCAACTCATACAACGGATCTTAGAACAGCTTCACAACAGCTGAGAAGTGAAAAGCTTCATGTCAAGTCCAAGAAACATGAGACATGATAAAACAAAATGATCTTCTTAGATCACGTAGCATCATATAAAGGGATTAAAGTGGACCCTATTCAGATAGAAGCAATTGTATAGAATATTGCAAAGATAAGAAGTTTCTTGGTTTTAGCTGATTATTACAGACGATGCTTGGAGGACCACCCTAAGATCGCAAAACCTCTTACCAAGCTAACCAGGAAGGGAGAGGAATTTATTTGAACCTACAAGTGTGAAGAATGTTTCCAGATTCTAAAGTAAAGTTGATATCAACTCCCATCTTGATCATTTCGGTACCAAGGGAACCTTTTACCCTATCCATCGGAGCTTTCAGATTGGATCAAGGATGCGGGTTGATGCAAGGTAAATAAGCGATTGCATACGTTTCAAGAAAACTAAAGGAGCATGAGAAGCGTTACCCTACTCATGACTTGGAGTTACCGGTGATGAATTATGCAATCAAGACTTGGAGACATTATCTAAACGGAGAATAATTTTAGGTTAAGAGTCCTATTTATCTCTTCATCAGAAAGAGTTGAACATGAGGATAGGAAAATGGTTTGAACATTGAAGGATTAAGACCGTGATATTCAAGGTCACTGAGCAAGGCTAATGTAGTAGCTAAGCCTTAAGCAAAAAGGGATTATGAGGTCTGAAGAATGACCGAGTATAAATGTTGCCTTATGTTCTGCAGCAACAGATTCAAATTGGGAAATGAGTAATATATTATAGAAGCTAGTGATGATCCAATCGAGCGAGAACTTATGGATGAATTATGAAACAATAGTTCGGTTGCGTTTATGGCATTAAAAATCATCTCTGAATTAGTGGATGAAATAAAAGTAGCAATTTTGTTAAATCTGTATATAAGAATAATGTCAGGATATTTAGAGAAAGAAAAACCTAACCCTGACTTACTTTGGATGCGGAGATGGTACTCAGATACAGAGGCAGATTCTGAATACATGAAGATAAAGACTTGGATACTATGAAGAGGATAATGATAAGAGTCCATTGTAGTCAATATTCAATACATACTAGAGTACCAATATGTATCATGACATGAAGAGATTATTTTGGCAGAAAGGGAATGGAAGTGGTTGTGGATAGATGCATGTTTCAGTAGTTGAATTATCAGCAAGTAAAGGTTGAAAGACAAAGACCAACATGGCTACAACAATAACTATCAAAGCCAGTCTGGAAGTGAAACTGCATTACAATGAACTATGTCACTGATTTACCACTGACTCCTAGATCGGTTGACGCAGTATGGGTGATGGTTGATCGCATTATGAAGATAGCTTATTCCATTGCGATACAACTTCGGTATGCTTTGGAGCGGCTAACTAAGCTATATATGGATAGTATTGTCAGATTGAATGGTATGCATGAGAACTTAGTGTCGGCCAGAAGCTCATGCTTTATCTTGAAGTTTTGGAAGGATCTATAGGAAACAATGGGAACAAAGTTGAAGTTTAGTACCGCATTTTACCTTAAACCGATGGACAGTCGGGGCGGACTATACAAATCCTAAGAGATATGCCCCGAGTTTATGAAATTGATTTCAAGGAACTTGAGTTGAGAAATTACCATGAATTGAAGTTTCTATTAAGCTACCATGTAAATGTCACCTATCAAGCATGGTACGGTAGAAATGTCAAATTCTTTTATTTTGGAATAAAGTTGGTGAATGAAGAATTTTGGAAACCTAAGTCTAATGAAGAAAACTATCGAGTGGCAGACAAGATCAAAGAAAAGGGGCAGGATAGCTCATGATTGTCAAAAAAGACACCAAGACCTTGAGTTCGCCATAAGTGACAAAGTGTTTTTGAAGATATCACTTATGCATAGTTTGAAATGATTAGACAAGAAGGAAAGTAGTATTCCATATATGCGTCGAATCTTATAAACTCTGGAAAGACGTAGAAAAGTTGCATATCAATTAGCGTTACCGCTATCCATGTCTAGTGTGCATGATGTATTTCGTGTGTCTCTATTGAATAAGTACATTGGAGATCCATATCAAAAGTATTGACCACAGAATCACTGGATTAAATAGGAGATTTAACTATTGAAGTGGTACCAGCCTAGTTCACTAGTTGAAAGGTACAACACCTTAAAAACTTGGTATCAATTATATGAAGATAATCTGACAAAGACAAGACGTGGAGAAGACGGCATGGAAAGAAGAAGATGCAATGCGGAAATAGAATTCCCACCTATTGACTCCGAAGTAAATTCAAATTTTGAGGACAAAATTCATTTAAGGATGGGGGAGTTGTAAGTTCCGTACATTCAAATTTCGAGGACGAAATTTCTTTTAAGGGTGGTGGAGTTGTAAGACCCGCATGCCACGAACCCAGTCTAACCTTACATTTTGTGTCGGGATCCGTCTACATATCATGGTCGAGCCAAGTGGACCAAGTGTGTGAAGAAACCCAAGACCCAATATAAAAATTTACCCAAAAATAGTCAAAATGAGGGAAGGGTCGTAGGTTTTAACAAGCAGGTCCGACCCTCCCATCGAACCTCACCATCGACCCTCAACCATGGGTCGTAGGGTCTATGAACTGTCCGACCCTCCCATCGACCCTCGGTATTCGGGAAAAACAGCACGAACCGAAAATTGAGAAACCTTCCTAATTTCAATTGGAACCTTTCCTAAACTCAATGGGACTTATTTTGGGAGGTTTTACTCTATAAATAGGACGTCCTAAGCCTCTTTCACTCCTTTTACAACCCTAATTGAATTGAGAGAAAGAGAAGAGAAGGAAGAAAAGAAGAAGAGAAGCAAGGAAGAGAATAAAGCAAAAAGAATAAGAGTTACAGAGAAGGAGTATTCTTCTCAGGTATGAATACTAATTCCATGAGTTTCTACAGACTTTAGGTTAGATAATGAAGAGAGTGTGATCTCAGAGAAACCCAAACCATAAACCCATGGTTAGGTTTTCATGAAAAACCATGGGAGAATACATGAAAGCTATGTAGGTGGGTGATTCATGGTTCTAGACCATGGATTGTTTGTTGAATGGACTGTAGGAGCAAGCCATAGGACCCCAAACACGAAGAATGGACTAAAAGGAGAAAAATTGACCAAAACCCACAGAGGGTCGCACAGAGGGTCGATGACCATCCGACCCTATGTGACCTGAGTATCGACCCTCAGGGTTCTGGAAGTCCAGATTTGAGGATGGTCGCACCCAGGGTCGATCATTACTCCGACCCTACCTCCGACCTTCAGTTAACAGCATGGTTTTTAAATTCAGAATTAATTCTAATTAAATTCTATCGACTTTGTTAGGTCTTCTAGCAATATAATAACATTATAAAGGTGATTCTAAAGCTTGGAAGATGATCTATTAACAAGCTAAGGTGAGGGAACAAGACCTAAACTAATTGGTTAATAACAAACTGTTTTTATTTTTTTGAGTCCAATACCATGATTGATTCTATGCGTGTATGCTTGTAATGTACATTTAACATGTCATCCAATATTTCTATTATTACTGTTCATGCATATTTAAATTTATTTATTATAACATGATGATGTTGATGATGGTAGGAATAGGCATGTGAATGTTTGTGTTTGGCTGGTGTACATGGTGCGGGTAGGGATGGTATCAACCGGTACTTCGATGCCGTTCTCATTGGGGTATATTGTGCCATGGTCTATTCAAGTCATGTCCACTAAGCAAGTGTTAGTGTGCTTGATGCGAATGGAGCATCAGGGGGAGGACGTGACATTGTGGTTCAGCCTGGTCACTAGACTCTAGCTCTATCTTTACTCTAGTCTTGTCCACTAACATCGTCGTATTGCCATTACCTTGGCGGAACTAATATGCCGTTGGGCATCAGGGGGGGGACGTGGCATTGTGGTTTAGCCTGGTCACCAGACCCTAGCTCTATCTCTATGGATGTATTGTGGGATGCTGGGGTGAGGCCTTGGATACATTGTTTGACATTAGGGTTGGTTAGTTGCGAGCCCAGTTTGCAAGCCCTCGCCAACAGGGGCTTACGTGTTGGTATGGGCAACCGGTACAGCCATGCCATTTTCATGGGGTGTATATTGTCCATGGTGGGTGCATGTGGGGCGACAGTTCCGTTTTCATTGGAAGTTTCCACACACTCGTGTATAGAGGTGCGGCGGCCACCTATCCTTTCTATAGCACATTGCAAACTTTAAACCAGACCAAAGATATGAATTGATTGCATGCTTATGTATTGTTGCATTGTTTTGTGTTGCTCACTGAGCCGTGATGTGTGCTCACCCTTTCGAATTTGAATACTTTTAGTTGATGATGCAGGTACCACTGTTGAAGATTATATGATCGCTCCTGTGTACGGGCATGTGGCGACAATGGAAGCTGAAGACTTAGTGGATATGCATGACTCCTCATGCGAGTGCAATTCATGCGTATTCGATTAGATTTTGTTTAATTTTATTAAAGACATTTAATTGATATTTATTTAATTATGTCTCGGTTGATTTTTCAATAATTTGATATTTATTTATGGTTATCACAGTTAGATTCTCAGTTCATTATCTGTAAGACTTTCGCTATTTATTTTATTACCTCTGATTAATGTGGAATGTGTTTTGGTTTATCATATGTGGGATAGCCTATTGTGAGATCCTGGTTGAACTGTTGGTTTATTGACGGTTCATCACACCATTCCGAATGGTGCGGAATTGGGGTGTGACACATACTCCCTTATTTCTCTATTGCTAAACCATGGGAGAATGAAAGTGGGAGAATGAGTGGAGCTCAAGCTTAGAACTCAAGCTTAAGCCACAGAATCTCCATTGAGGTAAGCTACATACCTCACTTACTTCTCTTTCTTGCTAATGAAGACCATGGTGAAGCTCACCATTAATGGTCTCTATTAATGGTGACCGAACCTTAACCTAGAATCCTAGGTCATTGATTCCTCCATGTATGGAGATGATAATGGGGTCTAAATGACTCCCATTATTCATAATAATAGTAGTACGGTGTTTTCTACCACTAGAGGATAGGAAATCAAGTAGGGAAGACAATCTCCAAAGAAGGAAACCTTCTCTGGTTCATGTTTAGTTTATGGGCCTAAATCAGAGGCACAATTGGAGGACTGGCAGTGGCCCTAACTCTGGTTGACTCAAAACCAGTCCTCTGCCAGGGCAATTTCCTTGGTCTATTAGACCAAGTAATAATCGAAAGACCCTAACCAGAACCACCTAACTAGCCATACAACCCTCTAGTGAAGTGCATGGCTCTGTTCGACCAAGCCTCTATATAGGCTTAGTATCAAGCGGAAGCATTGCCGAATGGTCCACCACCCAGCTTAGCCTCTGATTAGCCCTTTGGAACCACACTGTTATAATAGTGGATATGAACCGGATGGTCTACCAGATGCTTAACCATCCGATTCATCCTCCGGTTCAGTTTACTTAAGAAATGACTAAGTGTTAATTGGCTTACTGTACCAGTGGAACGATCACCTGATTCTATCCTCTAATTTAGTCTGTTTTGACTTATAAGCCTAATAATGATTAAGAAGACCAACCATTCGATTCTCAACTTATCTTGGGACCCGTGCATGGACTCTAAGACTTGTCCATGCTGCTTTAAAAGATGTTTACTAATCTAATGAAACTTATCTAACTAATTAGATAAAACACCACCGGTAGTGGATGAAGCCTTCTGCCAGCTTCAAGGTTCAATAGCACCTTTGGTGTTTACAGGTGAGGGGTTGGGTCCCATAGAATTTGAGCATGTGTTATGTTGTGTGTTGATTGTTGTTTTCTTTTTTATAACATATCATCCAATAAATTGTACATAACTGTTCATGCATTTGCATTATAACAATAACTATGAATGTTGGTTATTGTGTGGTGGGTGTGTGGTATGTGGGAGCATAATACATGGGCCATGTTGTTGGTTATTGGCACCATAGTAGGTGATCCATGGGAGTGGGGATCCGGGGTTCTCTGTGGGTTGTAGCTATTCATATCATTATGTGTACATGACCATGTATGGTGGTACGTGTATCGTATTGGAGTGCGGACATACGTACCATGTTGGTTTGCTTGTACCTTAGTAGAGGCACAGTGATCCATGGGAGTGGGGATCTGGGGTTCTTTGTTGGGGTGCAACCCATGTATGGTGGTTCATATAACGGGTGACCTCATGAATCACATTGTGAGTGGCTGACCCTTAGTGGGGACACAACGAACCATGGGAGCGGGGAGTTAGGGATCTCTGCTAGGATGCAGTCCTATTTGTGACCTTGTACGATGGGCTTGTGGCATATGGGAGATACACGGACCATGGGCACGCAATAATTTAATGGGGATACGGGGTCCGTGGGAGTGGAACCGGGGATTTCTATCGGAGTACAATTTTATTTAGAAAAAATTTCATCTAGACCCCATCAAAGAACGTCAACATCATCTACACCCACAAGAATACAAAAACATCACCTAGGTCCACTTAACTGACGAAAATCACTAAATTTGTTGAAATACAATTTTACCTCTCAAATTAAAAATTTTAAAATAAAAAAATTATGTTCATTTACGAATTTAACCTTCAAATGTAACTTATCCCTCATGAGAAATTTCTCTCTCTCTCTCTCTCTCTCTCTCTCTCTCTCTCTCTCTCTCTCTCTCGTTCGTTCTCACTCAAGCAGTAGTCCCCTCTATGTTGAGAAGAGCTTCCGAATCACCCAAGCCCATTTGATGTTACTGCTTTTTTAGGAGCGATCCAAGTTCCAACTGTGTTAAGCTCCCGTCGCTGTTCCGGTCTTTGATTACATTACATAATGGCATACAAGTGCTAGGGTTTTTGAAGTTTTTATTCTATAAATTTAACTCCTTTGTTCTGTTACATTGTACAACCAAACACTAGAAACTGGGAAATTATCTTTTTTGGCGGGTTGAATGGCTCCTACCATTAGATTCTTTGGGACGAGAGATGAACTTTCCCACGAAAATCGCAGAAAGATCATTGCTTGGTTGTGTGCTCTGGCCATCTCTCAAAGGTGCTCTTTAGGATACTCAAATACTGTTAGTTCTTATCCTCTCTCTCTCTCTCTCTCTCTCTCTCTCTCTCTCTCTCTCTCTCTCTCTCTCTCTCTCTCTCTCTCTCTCTCTCTCTCTTGTGTGTGTTTGTACATGTGTGAGTGTTGCTCTGCCTCTGTAGATTTCAAGAAGTCGTTTCTTCTCTGCTCTTGTTTTGATGTTTTTGCGGCTTCCAAACCCTTAAAATTGTTTTTTCTTTTACCTTGCGGCTTGCGCTGAACTCTTTGACCAATTAAGCTTTTCTATTTCATGTCGATCTTCGTCCTCGGTGAGTAGAGGTAGGGTTGTAGAGGATTGGCCAATTTAGCTAGCTTTATTGCAGGAATAACCATGGTCAGGGAAGATGAAGGCACCATCAACGGCGAAGAAGAAAAATCTCAAGTCAGTCTTCATCGTCTTCGTCGAGTAGAGTAGGGTTTCATTTCTTATCCCTCTTTTCACTCTTTTCACTGTTACAAACAAGTTCTATTATTGTTTTGAAGTGAAACAGAGGGAGGTAGGGTAACAAATATCAAGAGGGTGTAATCGTCTTTTCAACAGGCCAAAAGGGTATTCTAGTCTATGAAATATTCCAATCCACCTAATGTCAACATCTAACAGGAATCAACTGACGGAGTGGACTTCTTTGATTACTACAGCCAAAGTTTTGGGGTGTAAATGATGTTTTTGCATTCTTATGGGTGTAGATGATGTTAACGATCTTTGATGGAGTTTAGACGAAATTTTTTATTTTATTTACTACGTGCACATGCCATGTTGGGTGATTGTTGATATGGATGTAATTTTTTTGTGGGGTATATAATCGTATGGCATGTGGGAGCACAATACAAGGCCATATACTCAGTTGCACCTTAGTGGGGGTACGATTAGTCCATAGGAGTGGAACGGAGGTCCCTACTGGGGTGCAGCCCTCTTGTTATTATGTTATCATCACCATGCATCAACTTGGTCAAACGACTTGTGCTTTAGCGAGGGGAATTTAATCCAGGTGGTGGGGTAAGGAGTACTTAAGCGGTTGAATACGAGTATATTGTCACACCCCATTTCCGCACTATTCAGAATGGTATAATGAACCGCTAATAAATCAATGGTTCAATCTAGGATCTCAAATAGGCTGTGTCCATTAGCTTAAACCATACACATCCACAACCATAATCAGAATAAATACACAATAGCGGAAGTCTTAATATTAAATGAACTGAGAATCTATCTGTGATAATCATAAATAATATATCAAATTATGTTGTATCAACCGAGACATAAATAAATAAAATATCAAATTACATTTCCTTAATAGTTCAAATAAAAATCTAATCGAAAATACATGAGTTGCACTCGCATGAGGAGTCATGCGTCTCCACTATATCTTTAGCCTCCATAGTAGTCACGTGCCCGTATGCAGGAGCATTCATATAATCTTCCATAGTAGTACCTGCATCATCAACTAAAAATATTCGAATTCGAAAGGGTGAGCACACATCACGACTCAGTGAGCAAACAAAACAATGCAACAAACATATGCATGCATTCAATTCATATCTGTGGTCTGGTATATAAGTTTGCAATGTGCTATAGAAAGGTTCGATGTCCGCCTCGCCTCTATACACAGGGTGTGTAAGCCCACCCAACGGATCAAACACCGTTGTCGTCCACATCCACCCCACCATGGAATAGAGATAGAGCTAAAGTGCTTAGGACCGCACCGCATCACACTTCCCCTGATGCTCTACCCATACCAACACGTAAGCCCCTTTTGGCGAGGGCTTGCAAACTGGGCTCGCAACTAACCAATCCTAATGTCAAATAGTGTATCCAAGGCCTAACCCCAGCATCCCTCAATACGTCCATAGAGATAGAGCTAAGGCCCCCCGGAAGAGTCAGAGACTACACGGTCCGAGACCACCTCCCCTGATGCCCTACGACGTAATAGTTCTGCTAAGGTAATGGCGATACGACGATGCCAGTGGACAAGACTTGAGTAGAGATAGGGCTAAAGTGCTTAGGACCGCACCGCATCACACTTCCCCTGATGCCCCACTCGCATCAAGTACACTAACCACACACAAACATTCACATGCCTATTCCTAGCTTCATCATCATCATCATGTTGTAAATAAACTAAATTAAATATGCATGAACAGTAATAACAGGAATAGTAGATGACATGTGATATGCACATTACAATCATACAATCAGAGAATCATACATGGGATTGGACTCAATAAACGAAAATAGTTTATTATTAGTCAATTAGTTTAGGTCTTGTTCCCTCACCTTTGCTTGAGTGTAAATCCTCTTTCAAGCTTTAAGAATCACCTTTATATTAGTAGGAAAACCTAACAAGTCAATAGATTTTAATTAGAATTCATTCCGACAATTTTATGCTTGTTGTAAAGTTAGGGTCGCAGGATGGGTCGCAGGTTGGGTCGCAGGTTTCTGCAACCCCAGGGTATAGGGTCGATCCTAGGGTCGGTTGTCCCATCGACCCTAGGTGTGACCGCAGTTTCCCTGGACTTCCCAGGAGCTAGGGGTCGATCCTGTGGTCTGGTAGGGTCGATTCCCAATCGACCCTTCGTGCGATCGCACGTGGTTTGAGTCGACCTTTTTCATTCTACAGTCTATTCTTTTATGTTTGGGTCCTTTGGCTTATTTCCACAGTTCATTCTATGCTTGTTCTATGGCTTAAAACTCCAGGTTATTTCCTTACTTTGTCTACCATGATTCCCTCCATGGATTCCATTGAAATCTTCCCATGAATGGATGATTTGGGTTTCTCCTAGATCAGACCCTCTTCATGAACTATTCTAAGGTCTTAAACAATTTATGGAAAGCATATCCATACTTGAGGTTTGCTGAGATTCAGAGGTTTCTCTGAATTTCTTCTCCTTAGTCTTCTTTTCCAACTCTCCTTCTCTTCTCCTTCTCTTGTCTTTCTCTCACTTTCAATTAGGGTTTCAAAAGGAGTGAAAGAGGCTAAGGGACGTCCTATTTATAGAGGAAATCCTCCCAAAATAAGTCCCATTGAGATTATGAAAGAATCCCCTTGAATTTTGGAAAATTTCCTATTTACGGTTTCTGTCGGTGATCCTAGGGTCGCTGTATGACCCGTATCGAACTAACCGATCTTACCACCTTGTACCAGGTCTACCTATCATGGTCGAGCCAAATGGATCAAGTGCGTAAAGAAAATAGCGAAACCAGGTATTAAACTGACCCAAAAATAGTAAAATAGAGGGCAGGGTCGCATACCTAGATAAGCAGGGTCGGACCCCACTCATTAGGAAGTCAGACCCCTGAAATTTTAATCGGGGGTCGGACAATTTAGACCTGAGGGTCGACGGGATCTCCGACCCCCTCATCGACCCCATCTTTGCTGACAGAAACCGAAAATAGGAAACTTTCCAAATTTCAAGGGGATTCTTTCCTAATCTCAATGGGACTTATTTTGGGAGGTTCTCCTCTATAAATAGGACGTCCCTTAGTCTCTTTCACTCCTTTTGAAATCCTAATTGAAAGAGAGAGAAAGAGAAGAGAAGGAGAAGAGAAGGAAAGTTGGAGAAGAAGAATAAAGAGAAGAATTCAAAGAAACCTCTGAATCTCAGCAAACCTAAAGGTATGGGTATGTTTCTATTAATGATTTAAGACCTTAGAATAGTTCATGAAGATGGTATGATCTAGGAGAAACCCAAATCATCCATCCATGGGAGGATTTCAATGAAATCCATGGAGGAAATCATGGTAGACAAAGTAAGGAAGAAACCTAGAGTTTTAAGTCATAGAACAACCATAGAATGGATTGTGGAAGTAAGCCATAGGACCCAAACATGAAAGAATGGACTGTAGGATGAAATTCTCGACTCAAACCACGGGGGGTCGCACGTGGGGTCGATTGGGAATCGACCCTACTAGACCACAGGATCGACCCCCAGCATTCGGGAAGTCCAGGGATGCGGTGGTCGCACCCAGGGTCAATGGAACATCCGACCCTGGCATCGACCCTACCCCTGGGGGTCGCAGTAAACTGCTACCCTACCTGCGACCTGTCCTGTGACCCTCGCTTAACAGCAAGCCTAAAATTGTCAGAATGACTTCTAACTAAAATCTATTGACTTGTTAGGTTTTCCTATTGATATAAAAGTGATTCTTAAAGCTTGAAAGAGGATCTACACTCAAGCAAAGGTGAGGGAACAAGACCTAAACTAATTGACTAATAATAAACTATTTTTATTCTTGAGTCCAATGTCATGACTGATCCTATGCGTGTATGCTTGATATGTGCATTCAATATGTCATCCAATATTCCTGCTATTAATGTTCATGCATATTTAATTCGGTTTATTTATAACATGATGATGATGATGATGATGCTAGGAATAGACATGTGAATGTTTGCGTGTGGTTAGTGTACTTGATGCGAGTGGGGCATCAGGGGAGGTGTTATGCGGTGTTTGATCCGGGCACTTTAGCTCTATCTCTACTCAAGTCTTGTCCACTGACATCGTCGTATCGCCATTACCTTAGTAAAACTATTACGTCGTAGGGCATCAAGGGAGGTGGTCCCGGACCGTGTAGTCTTCGAATTTGCCGGGGGACCTTAGCTCTATCTCTATGGACGTATTGAGAAATGCTAGGGTGAGGCCTTGGATACACTGTTTGACATTAGGATTGGTTAGTTGCGAGCCCAGTTTGCAAGCCCTCGCCAGCAGGGGCTTACGTGTTGGTATGGGTAGGGCATCAGGGGAGGTGTTATGCGGTGTTTGATCCAGACACTTTAGCTCTATCTCTATTCCATGGTGGGGTGGATGTGGACGATAATGGTGTTTGATCCATTGGGTGGGTTTACACACCCTGTGTATAGAGGTGAGGCGGCCACCGAACCTTTCTATAGCACATTGCAAACTTATATACCAGACCACATATATGAATTGGATGCATGCATATGTTTGTTTCATTGTTTTGTTTGCTCACTGAGCCGTGATGTGTGCTCACCCTTTCGACGTCGAATATTTTTAGTTGATGATGCAGGTACTACTGTGGAAGATTATATGAATGCTTCTGTGTACAGGCACGTTGCTGCGATGGAGGCTGAAGACATAGTGGAGACGCATGACTCCTCATGCGAGTGCAACTCATGCGTTTTCGATTATATTTTTATTTGAACTATTAAGGAAATGTAATTTGATATTTTATTTACTTATGTCTCGGTTGATACAACATAATTTGATATTTTATTTATGATTATCACAGTTAGTTTTCTCAGTTCATTTAATATTAAGACTTTCGCTACTGTGTATCTATTATGATTATGGTTGTGGATGTGTATGTTTAATTTAAAAGGACACAGCCTATTAGAGATCCTGGTTGAACCGTTGGTTTATTAGCGGTTCATCACACCATTCTAAATAGTGCAGAATTGGGGTGCGACAGTCGCAGATCCTGTCAACCCTAGGGTTTCAGTTGTCCGACCCTAGGACTAAAAGTCATGGGTCTAACTTTTGATTTGGGTGGGGTCGACCCTACCGGTTTAGGTATGCGACCCTACCCTCTATTTTACTGTTTTTGGGTCAATTTCATACCTGGTCTTGCTATTTCCTTCACGCACTTGGTCCATTTGGCTCGACCATGATAGGTAGACCTGGTACAAGGTGGTAAGATCGGTTAGTTCGATACGGGTCTTACATATATGCTCAAGCGGTGGGGTACTGAGCAATCGCTCAGGTGGTGGGGTATGGGGCAGATCCTCGCTAGGGTACAGGTCGACCATGATTTGCATACACACTTGAATGTCACTCACAATTGCTTGTTTATTTGCTTCTGTATTACATCATTAAATGATTTATTAGGGTTGCATTGATACCTGACTTCTCACTGAGCTAGGATGAGAGCTCACCCCTTGATATCAAATTCTTTTATCTTTGATTATAGGTACCTTTACTGTATCTGTTGATATGGATCTTGATGATATTGAGGGTACTTCTCTTGGTAGGAGTCTGCTGAGAGATCATGTCAAGGGCTGTACCTGTAGGGATTGCATCTATGGGACTAAGTCAGTGTCTTGCCTCTATGATTTTGTTGTCTATAGATAGATGATTGTTTGGTCTATCTACAGGGTTGTATTCAGATTTACTTTAGTTATTAGTATGTGATTTATGTATTATGAAAATTATTGTTAAACGGTTTGTAAGACATAACAGGCTAATTATGTATGGATAACATTAGTAGCATCTGTTCTATAGTATGATTCCACTGCCACTCTTATGATTCCACTGCAGTTATTATTATCTATTGATGATTATTGTGGATATTGTTTGTGTAGACTGTGGAGTTTGTTGGTAGATCATTTTGGTTGTCAATCACTGGAAGATTTGGGTTACCACGAGGGTAGACCCAGATATCACGCCCGATTCCCCAGAATGGGTTGTGACACTTGCGACCAATCGGTCACTAAACAATTACGCATCTAGAGGTGCAACGGCACAGCGTGTGACTGGTGTGTGACCAGACCACCTCTGTGTCTAGCTGGACCCCCTTTTTGGTCGGCTAGCCTAGGTGTGTACGTACCAGGCACTTGGTGGTCGTATATGCTAGGTCTTAGACTTCTCTTAGTTCACTTTTGTGCGCCCTAATGACATGAGAGGTTCAAATTAGTGGTTTTGTGTAATCTCTCAGGTATGTTATCGTCTTCGGTCATGTCAGTCCGATCCTTCGCACGTGGGAAGACCTGACACATTCCCAAAATGGTTAAACCATAATGGGGTTTGGGCATGGATCTTACAACTCCACCCTCTTACAAAAAATTTCATCCTAGAAATTTAGGCGTAACTACACCCATGATCATTGGGGTACCTCCACTTTCTTTTCCAATTAGATCCTCTAACCCTATGGTCCTTCAACCGGACTCAGATTCTAAGAGGTACTACAATGTGAGTCCCTTGCCTTCTTGTTATACAATAATCAAAGGTTCCACTGTATAAAATAAATCGTCCTGTGGTTGGGCGATTTGGTCTACAATAGTCAACGGTTCCACCATGCCAGACAAATCTGCCTAGGCTAGAGATAGTTAAATGGTCGGTATGTAGGGTTTCTTATGTATCTTGTTACAACACATGTGGAAGATGACAAGGTCGTTGGAATAATCAACGGGATAGTTGTCTGGTAATGTAGCTATACTAGTTCAGCACTTCCTAATTCTAACAAACTTTATTTCATCCTTGCCTAGCTTCTTTACTACATAGATAGGAAGTCCCTTTAAGATACCAGCTTCTTAGGGAGTAACGAAAACTAGGTGATCTTAATTCTTCCTCTATTCTTTCGACCTTCTCTACATTCCTCGAATTATTTCATTCCAAATTTCTTTTCACCAACATCTGTCTAGTGTAATAAAATCTTACATCTTCTTCCATATCAAATTTTACATACTTATGGGTCATATACTGTAACACCCCATTGCTACTAGGACAATGGGAAGCTCACTTTTACTTTGTTGTGACAGGTAGAGGAAGCCTATAGAGGGAGGAAGGGCATTTTGGTAAATATTCTTCCTACAATCAAGAGTTAATTATTTATTATGTTGAGTTAACTAATGAAGGTTTACGTTTATTTAGAATATGAAATATAAAACTATGGATGGTAGTATACAATAAAACAAACGTGGTGATAATTTAAATAAATTACTTTACTTATAAGATTAGTGATTTGTGGTGAATACCTGTATACAAGAAATTTATTTGTTATATATATTTTCTAGACGAATGGTTTACTACAAATACAATAAGATCGAACTACCCCAAGGTCAAGAGATCAAATCTCAAGGGAAGCAAGGATTTGGAAAGTTCATCCTTTTATGTTTTATGTGAGTGGGACCCACCATAGGTTGGTGAAAGTGAATGGCACATGAAAATTAGTAGATTTAGTGAGTGGCATTCTTGGTCCCTGAAATAGATGGGTACCAAGGTCATGAAAATTTGCTTAAACTAGGAGGGTAGTGTGGTAATCTTATTTTTAAGGATTCCTTGAAGGAATGGCTCTCGTTAGCATGCATGGGTGGGAATATAAGGGTATGTTGGGGTTTTCACAAATTATTTTAGTTTATGAAATTATCTAATTTGAAGTTGTATAAAAAATGAAATTCTAAATTCATTTAAGGTTTTCCACATTTGGGTGTAAAACATTGGCAAGGAGGAGAGTGTTCTTGGGGCTTCGCAAGGTGATTTGTTATGGGAGACTCTTGGAGAATCTGACGGTGGGAGTTTAATACGAAGGAAGGACCTGCTGGAACTTAAAGTTGGAGTGTTAAACAACCCATCAAGAAATTTCGATTTTGGTAGAAAAAATGAGAAAGTTGCTGGAAATTTAGGGGATTTTCTTGGCAAAACCCATTTCAGCAATTAAAGCATTTTTTTTTAGTAAAATTTGAAGGATCTTCAACCGATTTGAGGTAAGTTTTGATGCTAATGAGTTACCATCAATTGCATGTTAGTTTAGAAGATAGTTAACAAGGTTTCAAGCTTTGGGTATGAGTTGAATCAAAGAAGAAGAAGATGAATAGTGTTTTTAATTTTTGGTTTTAACATAAGATATTTTGGTTGAGTTATGGAGCTTGTAGATACTTTAGACTTTTCACAAATAGGTATTTTTTTTTCATTTGTTTTAACAAATGAGATACTACTTGTAGTTGAAATATCAGCAAGGCTTGGTTCTTTGGCAAAATCGTGAAAATGGGTGGGAGCTGCTGAAAATCGTGAATGAAGAAAGAAATTTTGGACTGAGGATGGGATTAGGAAGCTAGAATTTTGGGTTCATGAAGTAAGGAGAAGCTTTACTGAAATTATTTCTTAAAGCTTGAACAACAAAGTTTGAAATTTTAAGCTTGGAGCTTGTGGAGCAGCTTTGGGGGTGAACCAAGCATCATTAGAGGTAAGCTTCTTTGCTGTCTTTATTTTATGATTGATGCATGGAAGTTTAGAATGGATTTTTTTTATAAATTTCAGACTTTCAAAGGTTTTTAATGGTAGAAATTTTTAAGAAAAGAAAATTTCCAGATTTTTTTTTTAAGTTTACTTCCTATGCCATGTGTTAGGTAATGCTTGGGACTGAGTTTGATTTTTCTCAATGTCAATGGGATCAGGTATACATGATCCTAATGATATTTCAGTAAATTGTAAGCCTTTATAGGCTCGTTTTAGGTGATGTAAAACTCAAATTTAAAGGAGGTAATGAAGACATGTAATGATGTTTTCTTTGTTTTTCATTTTATGTCAAATTGAGGTTGGATGTTTTGCATACTTTGCATTAGACCATAAGGATACAAGGGGAATGATCAGAAGACTGTTTCAGAGGTTATTGGAGAGGGGAAACGAAGCCCAAGACCCTAGAACCTCTGCTGGAGCCGAAGCTGAATAGCAAGCCCAAGTAGAAACCGAAACAATCCCAAGGACTGTTTTGGCTGACTTTTGAAGGGGGTTTTCACCTAAGACCCCAAGAGTGATTGTGTTGATGGTTAAAAAGTTTACTCAAAACCTTTCCCCATGGTGTTGTCCTTGCTTTGGGCATTGGAACTAATTCTCTTTGGTGACCTCAAGGAGGAAGTTAGTGGGTTTTCTGGACAGCAAGGTAAACTTCAGTTTGGGTGAGTTTTAGAAGAAGTAATGGTATGTTTTAGGGATACTTTGTGTGGGTTTGGATACCTATATGTGCTTATCTAATTATCAAATGTACGTAAATATTTAATGGGTAGTTCAAGGACCATTTTACTTGAGGTACTTTAAGAAAAAGATTACAAGTATACCTTGGACAATGAAAGGTAAACTATCTAAGTGATATGGAAGCTTATTTGAGCAAGCAATGATGGAACCTTATGAAGATAGGTAATGTACCTTACTTAATGACTTGTTTTAAAATTTTCTTTTATCATAGGAGGTTTTGAAGATTGATTTTGGAAGCCAATCTAGTGGAATTAGCTTGAGTATACTTTTGGGCAGCAAGGTAAGGTATTCAAGGCATCCTATGAGTAGTTAGTCTCTTGTAGTAGGCTATTACTATATATGTATAAATGATGTAATGGTGTGAATGTCATGTTTGATGCTTGTGCTCTTCTGTATGTGAATAGATGCTACAGTGAATAAAAATGTTATGGAAAGCTATGTTAAATGAATTGTTTCTAGTTTTATGAGCACAAGTAAATGCAAGATATATTAAGTACGATGACAAGTTGTTAAGTGCAAGGAATGCCATGATGGAAATGCTTTTATAGCTAATTTTATAGAAGGTACACAAGTATTATGTTAATTAGAATGTTTTATGAAATTTTAAAGGCAAGCAAGGCCTAATATAGCTAATGTTATGATGAGTGGACAGCATGCACTATATATTATTTGTACATGTTAGAAATTATTTACATGATCAGATTACCTCAAGAATATGTATATATGATTATTTGTTCCACAACGTACAAGAAGATATGTCAGAACAAGTTAAAAACAGTTTTAAACAAATTTATTAACCAAGATGCAATTGAACACAAGTAAAATACAGTAAGAACTTGTGGTCAGTAACTACTAAGTATTAACATGCTAAAAACACAAGAATGACAAGAATAGAGGAAAAACAGGGGTTCAAGTACCTTTATGAACAATAGAACAAGTATGAATAGCAAGACACCAGTATATGATTGCTTAGAAGGAAAAATCCTAGACACCAGTCCAGGTATGTAAGAGTATTATGAACAGAAAGACACAAGAACATGTTACTTAGAAAGATAATTCCTAGAAACCAGTCTAGGTATGCAAGAGTATTATGAACAACATGACACAAGCACATGTAACATGGAAGGAGAAGTCCTAGAAAATAGAATACAGGTACATCATGGTAAAGGGGCAAGAAACGACAGCATCCGGTGAGCCAAACAAGTGGCAAGAAACGGAAGCATTCGGTGAGTCAACCAAGGGAAAAGAAATGGAAGCATCCGATGAGTCAACCAAGGGACAAGAAACGGAAGCATTCAGTGAGCTAGACATATGATAAGAAACGAAAGCATCCGTTGAATCCAGATATATTAACAGATAGACAAGTCATGAAAGGAAAATAATAGACTACCAAAAAAAAATTAGTATGCAAGTCTAGTTATCCCATGAAATAGCCAAGTGTATAGGAGAGAAAGATGTGGATACATCCATGAAACCTAAGTCAGCAGCTTGTAGTCAAGTCAAGCAAGAATAGAAAAGGCAAAATAACAGGAATGAATAAGACAAATAAACATGAGAATAGAAGAGAACTACAAGTAAATAAACACACAAGTCAGTATCATGGAACTGTAGAAAAAACAAGGAGGTATACATGAGTGAGAATATGATCACGTTATGATACCAAGATAAGAAACAAGAATGTGAAATATTTACAAGTAAATAGTATTTATATAAATTACAGAACAAAGACAGTCTCCTTGTCTTATTTCATGTTTGATATGATATTCATTGCATGTAATCCTGCCAAGTTGTTAGCTATTCACTGAGCTTTAGTTCATCCTAGTTGATTCACATATTTTATAGGTGATAACAGTGAGTACAGGAAAAGGAGATCGATGGTAGACGAAAGTCAAAGAGGGAGTTTTGTCCTTTCTTGGCATCTTACTGTTAATAGTTATTTCATGGATGTAGTTCTTTTTGTAAAGAATATGATGTAATGTAAAGTATATTCTTTTGCCAGTGAAATGGGCTTTTTTTTGTTACCTTCTTTCTAATAGAAATAATTGTCTCTCAAACTGGCTTCAATGACTTTAGCCATCATACCGCCTCAGAGTACACCTCTTTCCCTAAAGTGTCGATTGTAGCTCGGATTTTACCTCGTACTCCCTTAGTGAACCTACGTGCCTTGACTGATTCTTCCTTCATATTAACGGGGGCAAAGTAAAAGAGCTCTTCAAATCGGTGTTGATAGTCATATATTGCCTGTTGGCCTTGAGATATGTTCAGGTACTCGACCTCCAATTTGTCTTTGATTCTTCTTAGGAAATACTTATCGAAGAATGCTTCCTTAAAAATTTCCCAAGTTATCTGAGGGTGCTTTGCAAATAACAGAGGCTTCATCTTCATAAAACTCTCGATGGTTCTAGCTGAATCATATGGTTGTGGCATAGGCATCACTGGTGGTTGGTTTTGAGCACCTACTACAATTTGATTGGCATCAGTTGTAGTCCTATCCTGGGATTGATTCAAATAAGTAGATGCCCCAATAGTATTAACAGCATTGATTCTTAGCAGGGGAATCGTAACATTAGTGGTCCTTTGAGCACCTGCAGTTTGAGTTGCATTTGCTGGCCTCAGAATAGGCATTAGGTAATTAATGAACTGTTGTTGTTGGTCTTGGTTCTCACGGTGCTGTTCTCTAAGCAGTTCCTACTGCTAATCACCCATGGCGTGTGCCAAATTTGTTACTATGGTAGGGATATCCACAGGAATAGCTTTCGATGGTGGTGGTGGTGGTACATCCTGAGTGATCCCCTCATGCAAGGCAATTAGTGGCAATGAACCATTCGGGTCAAATCCATTACCCGCTTCTCCTCCAGCTAAAGCGTCGCGGTTATCATTAGAGCCTAGAGCAAAATGGGTATTAGGTGCCATTGATGGCTAACGACTCCTGTAACATTACGTCAACATGGTTAGTGACATGTCCTATGGTGAACAGTACAAGGATAACGATGGAAAAATAGAACATGTATGAAATGGCACTACGCACACGAAAAACAAAAGCCTACGGTTCAACATATAATTTAAATTCTCTAGGTATCCAGTTGCAGTGTATGGAGTCAAAACTTACTATCGGGACCTGCAATCGTATGTATTTGGGAGTCTTCTGGAACCATCCAGTAGCATTACCGGTCGTAATAGTCGTGCAACTAATTGTTTCAATCAGAACCATTGTCGAGGCTCAAATTTTCATCCAGAGGGAGACCCAGTCGCAAGATTCGGCAGCAACTGCCATTGGGTTTCGTGATCGGAAGGAGAAATTTCTCCCACCTATAAATTGGACTTGTGTTTCAAAATTTTATTTCATTTTCTAACTTTCTTCTCTCAAACAGTTGGAGCTTCTTTTTTGCCTCCAGACACCATGTTCTTGCATCCGGTGATTCTCCAAGCAACCAACCTTCATTAAAACTTCTTCCACATCGATCAAAGGTATGATTCTCACCTTCTTCTTGGAAAAATCTCTCTCTAGGGTTTGAGAATAACCAATGTAAATCCTAGTTTCCATTTTTCTTGGAGTTTTCTCTACTAAAACAGTCTTCTATGCTATTTCATGTAATCAAATGCTCAATAATGATGTTTCCATTGTCTATTTAATCTCCAACAATGTTTTCTTATATCCACTATGTTATACCATGAAGAATCGATTTTTCCTCTTTTTTTTTTATTATTTTAACTCATACTCATTTATTTTGTTTCTTTACATTTCACATGATTTTCTTATTATTTGGATTTCATCTAAATCTTTGCATACAACAACAACAACAACAACAACAACAACAAAGCCTTATCCCAACTAAATGGGATCGGCTACATGGTTTCTTGTCTGCCAATCAACTCTGTTCGATGTCAAACTTGAAGCAAGGCTTAAGCAATACATGTCTTTCTTCACCACCTCCCCTAGGGTCATCTTAGGTCTACCTCTAGCTCTCTTAACCCCGTCAATCTGAATCAAATCACTCATCTGAACGGGAGCATCTAACGGCCTCCGTTGAACATGGGCATACCATCTTAAACGACATTCTCGTAACTTATCATGTCACACCCCAATTTTGTACCAATCAGAATGGTGTGATGAACCGTCTATGATCCAACGGTTCAACTATGATCTCAAATAGACTGTGTCCGTTTGCTTAAACCATACATATCCACAACCATAATCAGAATAAATTCACAATAGCGGAAGTCTTTAATATTTAATGAATTGAGAGTCTAACGGTGGTAAAATAATTAAATTATCCAATTATCTCCAAATGACAAAGACATAAAATAAAATAAATTAATCAATTACATGTTCTTAATAATCCAACTATAAATCTAATCGAAGACGCATAAGTTGCACTCGCACGACGAATCATGCGACTCCATCATAGCTTCTGCATCCATCGCCGCAGCATGTCCGTACGTCGGAGCATTCATATAGTCTTCTACAGTAGTACTTGCATCATCAACTAAAAATATTCGACGTCGAAAAGGGTGAGCACACATCACGGCTCAGTGAGCAAACAAAACAATGCAACAAACATATGCATGCATTCAATTCATATCTTTGGTTTGATTCATAAGTTTGCAATGTGCAATAGAAAGGATAGGTGACCGCCGCACCTCTATACACGAGTGTGTGAATCCGCCCAATGGATCAAACACCATTGCCGTCCCACATGCACCCACCATGGAATAGGGATAGAGCTAAAGTGCTTAGGACCGCACCGCATCACACTTCCCCTGATGCCCTACCCATACCAACACGTAAGCCCCTATTGGCGAGGGCTTGCAAACTGGGCTCGCAACTAACTAATCCTATTGTCAAACAGTGTATCCAAGGCCTCACCCCAACATCCCTCAATACGTCCATAGAAATAGACCTAAGGCCCTCCGGCAGAGTCAGAGACTATACGGTCCGAGACCACCTCCCCTGATGCCCTACAACGTAATAGTTCTGCTAAAGTAATGACGATACAACGATGTCAGTGGACAAGACTTGAGTAGAGATAGAGCTAAAGTGCTTAGGAACGCACCGCATCACACTTCCCCTGATGCCCTACTCGCATCAGGTACACTAACCACACACAAACATTCACATGCCTATTCCTAGCATCATCGTCATCATCATATTATAAATGAACAAAAATTAAATATGCATGAACATTAATAGCAGGAATATTGGATGACATGTTAAATGCACAATACACGCATACAAACATAGAATCATTCATGGCATTGGACTCAATAAATAAAAATAGTTTATTATTAGCCAATTAGTTTAGGTCTTGTTCCCTCACCTTTGATTGATAGTTGATCCTCGTTCAAACTTTATGAATCACTTTTAAATCACTTGAAAACCTAACTTGATATATTTTAATTAGAATTAATTCCCATGTGTTTAGATTAACAGAAACTGAGGGGTCGCAGGTGGGGCAGCACCTGGGGGTCTCCGGTTCGCGACCACGGGCGTGGGGTCGCAGGGTAGGGTCGGACATACTCCGACCCCACGTGCGACCACACCCTCCCTGGAAACTTCCCGAGGGCATGTGGTCAGACATGTGGGTCTTGTGGGGTCAGACATCATGCGACCCCACATGCGACCACACGTGCGACCACACGTGTTATGGTCGACATTTCACTTTTAATTCCATTCCTTCATGTTTGAATCCTTTGACTTATCATCATGGTCTTTCCTATGATTGTTCTATGGCTCAAAACTACAATTTTATACACCATCCATTGTCCACAATAATTTCCTCCATGGATTCTCTTGGAATTTGCTCATGGATGGATGATTTGGGTTTCTCCTAGATCCTATCTTCTTAATGAACTACCCTAGGCTCTTAATTAATCATGGGAAATAGGTTCATACCTTATGCTTGCTGAAGATTCAGAGTTTTCTCTGAATTTTCCTCCTGCTTAGTTTTCTTATTAGATTTTCCTTCTCTTCCTTTTCTTCTTTTTCTCTCACTTTCAATTAGGGTTCTAAAGGAGTGAAAGAGGCTAAGGGACATCCTATTTATAGAGGAAAACCCTCTATAATATGCCCTAATGAGTTTAGGAAAGAACTCCCTTCGGATTAGGAAGGTTTCATAATTTCGGTTTTGTCTGGGTTCCTTGGGGTCAGAGGTGGGGTCGCAGAATCCGTGACCCTACCTTTTTAAAATGTCCGACCCCACGACCTAATTTCATGTGGTTGGACTCTTTTGAGGTGGGGTCGGTCACACCTGTTTAGGCATGCGACCACACGTTCATAATTGACTGTTTTTTAGTTGAATTCATACCTGGTCTTGTGGTTTCTTCACGCACTTGGTCCACTTGGCTCAACCATGATAGGTAGACCTGGTACAAGGTGGTAAGACCGGTTAGTTCGATACGGGTCTTAGATATCATGTATTGGTGCTACTCCAAAATCAGCTCTAATACGGTCATTCTTTACCTTTTCCTTCCTATTTTTGCCACACATCCATCTTAACATCCTCATTTTAGCTACACTAAGTTTATCAATATGATGTTTCTTGACTGCCCAGCATTCAGCACGATACATCATAGCTGGTCGAATAACTGTCCTATAGAATTTTCCTGTAAGTTTTTAAAGGGATACGCCGGTCACACAGCACTCCAGACGCACTTCTCCACTTCATCCATCCTATTTTAATCCTCTGTGAAACATCATCGTCTATATCACCTTCTTTGTTTATGATTGAACCTAAATACCTAAAATGATCACTTTGTTGTATTTCCCTCTCAAGAATGTTCACCACCTCATTATCCGTCCTTGTGTGACTAAAGTTGCACACCATATACTTCGTCTTCGTTCTACTTATCTTAAAACCTTTTGATTCCAAAGATGATCTCCATAGCTCCAACTTTGCATTAATCCCTGCTTTTGTCTCATCCACCAGAACAATATCATCAACGAAAAGCATACACCAAGGAACTTCATCTTGAATGTCTTTGGTAAGATCATCCATGATGAAGGCAAACAAATAAGGGCTTAAAGCTGATCCTTGATGTAACCCAATTGTAATTGGGAATTCACGACCTTGACCCCCCATGGTTTCCACACTAGTCACCACATTATAATACATATCCTTAACTATGTCTACATATTTGCTTGAAACGCATCTCTTCTCTAGTACTTGCCAAATTAACTCCCTAGGGATTCTATCATAAGCCTTTTCTAGATCGATGAAAACCATATGGAGGTCCTTCTTGCCTTCTCTACATCTTTCCATGAGTCTTCTAAGCAAGTAAATAGCCTCTGTTGTGGATCTACTTAGCATAAAACCAAACTGGTTCTCCGTAATGGTAGTTTCTTTTCTCAAGCGGGTTTCAATAACTATTTCCCACAGTTTCATAGTATGACTCATTAGTTTTATACCTCTATAATTATTGCAACTCTGAATATCGCCTTTGTTTTTGTAGATCGAAACCACAATACTACTTCTCCATTAATTTGGCATTTTTCCTGATCTCATAATTTTATTGAATACCATAGTTAGCCAAGATACTCCATACATTCCTAGGCTCTTCCAAACTTCTATTGGGACCTCATCTGGGCCAGATGCTTTGCCTACATTCATCCTCCTTAAAACCTCTTTCACTTCTGTCACCCTAATTTTACATATATACCTATGACCTGTGGTGTCATGGTGAGTAATGGAGCAATCTAGAGCACTATTACCTGAGACGTTTTCATTTAGTAGGTTGTAAAAATAATCGTTCCATCTCTCTTTAATGTCCTCATCCCTTACTAGAACTCTACCATCTGTACTTTTAATACATTTAACATGGTCTAAATCTCTACTCTGCCTTTCCCTCATCTTAGCTATTTTATAGATAGTTTTTTCTCCTTCCTTAGTGCTTAGATTGATATAAAGATCTTCATATTTCTTCACCCTTACTTGTCCCACAATCTTCTTGGCTTCATTTCTAGCAAGTCTATATCTTTTTAGATCCTCTATATCCTTAGTCTTTTGTCATGCCTTAAAACTATCTTTCTTAGCTTTAATGGTTGTTTGAACCTCATCATTCCACCACCAAGACTCTCTAGGAGAATGACATTTTCCTTTTGATACACCTAGAACCTCTTTAGCAATTTTTTTAATACAAGCAGTTATCTCATTCCACATTATATCAGTGTCTCCTTCAAAGTTCCACATTCCTTGTTTAATCACATTATCAGTAAAAGTTTTCAAGGTATTTCCGTTTAAACACCACCACCTTATCCTAGGGCACAAAACCTGACCTTTCCTACTACTCGGCGTAGTGAGACATATATCCAAAACCAATAATCTATGCTGAGTGGTTAGACAATCCTTACATAACAATCTATCGGACCTTCGAGTTAGAAAGAAATCTATTTGACTTTTATGGTGGCCATTTTTGAAGGTGACTAAATGCTCCTCTCTCTTTTCAAAGTATGTGTTTACGATGAATAAATCATAAGCTGTAACAAAATCTAGAATTGAGGTCCCCTCTTCATTCCTTACTCCAAAACCATATCCCCCATGCACATCTTCATAACCTCTACGATCTCTCCCTACATGTATATTCAAATCACCCCCTATTATAAACTTTTCACCTTGTCGTAAACCTTGTATTAATCCATCCATGTGTTCCCAAAATTGTAGCTTACTATTCCCATCCAATCCTACTTGGGGTGCGTAAGCGCTAATTATATTGACTATCTCTTTCCCCATTACTAGCTTGATGGCTATAATTCTATCACCAAATCTTTTCACATCCACCACATCATTCTTTAAATCTTTATCTACTATTATACCCATTCCGTTGCTATTATTTTTATCCCCCGTATACCAAAGTTTAAAGCCATCCAACTCCTTAGTTTTTTTTACCCTTCCATCTAGTCTCTTGTATGCAAGCTATGTTAATCCTTCTTCTCCTCATAACATCTATCAATTTTAGACTCTTACCCGTTAAAGATCCTAGTTCCAAGATGCTACTCTAATCCTACGTTTATGGACTAGCTTCTTTGCCCGCACTCGTCCACAGTGTGAGAACTCTTGCCAATTTATCACCGCTCCCGGGCGCCGATGCGGCGGCCCTAGCAAACTTTTCACCGCATTCGGGCAATGCGGCGGCCCTTGCCCATTTTTCGCTTCATCTAAATCTTTGCATACTATATCCATTTCCACAATTAATCCCTAGCACTTTGCAAAATCTGTATGCCCATATACTAACTCGTCTCCTAATAAAATTCCTTTGTATGATTTTTATTGCAGACTCATGGCTCCTAAGAAATGATCAAGAGTACTTACCCTCCTGTGTTGGACAAAGTACGATACTGCTCACTGAAGGAGCAGGAATCATACCCAACTTTTGAGAATAAGTTGGTAGAGACTAGTCGATGCATGTTGTTCAACGAACTGGAGAGGTTTAACATTAAAGCAACTTTTGATGCTATGGGCTAGTCTCCTATTCTTCAGATCGATATCACCACCAGACCAGATTTAGTTTGGCTTTTCTACTGTAATCTCCGAGTAGAGGGCAGCTTGGATGAAGGTGATTCGGTGCAAGATCTTCGCATCTCAGGTCGAGTGAAGGGTGTCGACATTTCCTTCAACACAGAACAATTGGCGGGTCTGTTATGAATTTTTATGGCTGGGGAAGTGGCATTTTGCATGCCAAAGGACAAGGAATTTATGGATGAGTGCATGAGGACTGAGATTTGCAGTTTGCTCTTAAAGCTAGGATATCGTCATCAGTTGTCGAATTATCATCCATTGCCCAGAGTCTATTGTCAGATTGTGCAGCACAGCATCTTACCACAAGGTGGCTATTATAATGAGGTCTCGACTTTTTGCCAGTATCTCACACACTGTCTTTTGACTAGGCATCAAGTTTGTCTTCCCTATGATCATGGCGGCTGAGGGTACGGGGTCTACCAACTTACCCTACAGCAAGTTGCTCACTCACTTGTTCGTATGCCTAGGCATCGATGTGCATGAGGAAAAGGCCTTCAACAAGATAGTGATGGCTAATTTTGGCTGGCATGCTATTGTCAAAATGCATCTCCACCAGGTAGTGCTCAGTGACAATGAGTTGAGGGCTAGGCCTCGTCCTAAAGATCATGAGGCACCATCAGCATCACAGACAGATAAGGATGTAGAAGATGAAGCAAAATGAGGAGCACCAATTGGGTTGCAGAGAGAGAGTGGAGACATCCCTTGTGGGTCCTTCATAGGTTCTTGTCACTTTAGAGGATGTGATGGTGGAGATCCGCAAGGTTCGGGCTGACCAGAAACAACACACCCATTCGATGGAGAACCAGGTCAGACGGATTCATCACGCCCATACTTCATTTTCTTTTTGCCTCAACTCACTCCAAGTGGCAATGGCGAGGGCTGGGTTGTTGCCTACTATGACACCCCCTTCCCAGGTGAGGGAAACGAATCACTGGTCGGTCTAAAAATACATGAAAGCATGGATAATCTATAATATTTTTATTAAATCCTGTAATATATGCTATATCAATATTAACATTGAAACATAAACATTCATTAACACTTATAGCGGAAGACTTAAACTAATATACATTAATAAGCTAGTGGCTAGAAATATCCTTTACATTTTATTAAATTCTCTACAAAAATAATTACATTCATGGTTAACTGTGAATAATAAAATTGCCAAAGAAAGGCAAAGCTCCCTCCTGGACTTCCATCTACCATATAACTCCTTTCTTTGTACTTGTTGTTATCACCTGCAAAACATGTGAATCCACTGGGGTGAGCAAAAGCTCAGTGAAATGATCAACCATTTAGTAGGAATACATGCAATAAATCATATAATAAACATAATACAAGGCATGAAATCTAACTTAGTCTTGTATTTTTGTTTAATCTCCTTAATTAACTAATATTCATATGCGTAGTCCTTTGTCCTATTTACTTGACTTGATAATTTCTTTCTTCTGGTATATTTCTTTGTCTTGTTAGCGTTCCTTGCTGTTGACTTGCTTGTTCTCTATTCTTATAGTTTTACTTCTTGTTTCACATGACTTACTATCTCACTTGTCACTGCTTAACCTATATCAATCTGTACATGCTTATCCTGACTACATGCTAATGATTTAGGCATAATTAATGACTCCATTTCTTACCACACTATACACTTGGCTACTTTTTTAACATGATTGGACATACCGTTGTACTTATATTCTATTGTTTTCTCTCATGACTTGTCTACTTGCTATCATGTCTGGGCTCAATAGATGCTTCCATTTCTTATCAAATTACTGCCATGCATTACTCACCGGATGCACCTGTATCTTGTCAATTGTTTGACTCATCGGATGCTCTCATATCTTGTCACTTATTTGACTCATCGGATGCTCCCGTATCTTGTCACTTGTTCATGATATATATATATGCATTCCTAGACTGGTTTCTAGGACATTTGTTCTATGGGACATGTACTTGTATCTTGTTGTCCAAATCTGCCTTATCATTGTCATGAAGATATAAGTTCACTACCTCTCATATTTTCATGACAATTCTGTATCTCTTGTGTCTCACTACTTGTACATCATGAACTACATGTTGTTGTCCACCTTGGTTATACCTTGCCTAATGAGGTACTTAGGTTTCTGGATTCCCTCTTTCTTTGTCATTCTTGTGTTTCTTGCATTTTAGTACTTAATGGTTACTATCCACAAGTTGTTGCTGTATTTTACATGTGTTCTATGGCATTTTGGTTAATGAACTTGTTTAAGTCTGTCTTAATTTGTTTCCACATAATCTCTTGTGGCTGGGAAACTACCACGTATATATTTATCATCATTCTTGAGGTAAATCTGGCCATGAACATATTTTTTTAACATATAAACATAAAACAAGGTTTGTTGTCCATGCATTATAACATTAACCAAAATAACTCATGCTTACATTAAACACTTCATTAAACCATTCCAACCATTACAATACGTGTATAAATTATGATAAAACTAACTGTCAAAGCATTTACATTCATGGCAAAAGTTGCACTTAAACATATCTTCACAAATGGTATAACTAAAATTCCTTGTGCTCATAATGTCATAAGTACTACAGTTTACATGGTTTTCTATAATAATAATTTCACTGTAGCATTCTTTTACAAGTAATGAAGCATAAGTATCAAACATAGCATTCATACAAGCGCTCTCTCTCTCTCTCTCTCTCTCTCTCTCTCTCTCTCTCTCTCTCTCTCTCCATATATATATATATATATATATATATATATATATATATATATATATATATATAACATAATAGTCTACTACAAGAGGCTAACCACTCACCTTACTGGTCCAAGAATCCTTTTTCAAAGCATCTTAACTAAGCAAAATTGAAAAACAATAATATGAATTTCTTCTAATTTCCTACAAAAAATAGAATCATAACTTCCATTTATTATTTACATGATCAAACCCCAAAACCAACCTTAAAACCATCAGTACATTTCAATTTCCTTATCTGCAGCCTTATCTTCATAAGTGAACATCTTTCGGGCTACAATTCACTTGCTTTTCCCCCACTTTTTCTATATTGTCCAAGCAACATAATTTAACTATTTAGTGCTTGCTTGAGCTATAAAACTCACATTTACCATTTATATTATCATATAGGTCAGCCATAGTGTCCCCTTGATAAGATCTCATGCTTAGATAGGTCCCCAATGAAGGAATCCCAATAAATTAATTTTAAACATGTTATAAAATAGTATTGCTGCAAAATGGACCTATAATTTTTATATAATTCATTTAGGTATCCAAAACACAATGAAAAATTCTAAAATTTGGTCTACATATGCTCTAAAGGTCAATAAAGACCCCTGAAAAGAAACCATGTCAAAAATCATTGGAAATAAGAGAAAAGAGGTTTGGCCATTAAAATTAATGATGAACAAAATTTTCAGTCATTTGTACTGACTTTTACATAAATTTTGGGCAAGGTAAAGTCCGAATGTGGGTTCCTATTCTAACACAAGACATGAACTTTTCAAAAACCTTTCTAACGCATTAAGAATCTCTCAATTTTGAGTTGTGTGCTGAAAGTTCTACCCCTTGGACTAAGCAGGGGTCATGCTGCTACTCCATGACAGATTAACCAACTCGAAATTGGCTCAACTAAGGGATCATCTTCAACCTCAAGACACTCTTTTCTAATACTTGCAACTCATTAATAAACATGAATGCAATGTTTTAAAAGCATTTGGGTCATTCTAAATTCAATTTCCATTAACATAAACCTCCTTTCCATTGTTAATGATTTTTTCATAACAAAAATCAAAATTTCTGCAACTATCTTCTTTTCTCATGTTTTTCTCATAGCAAACACAATCAAACCACTCATGAGCTTCTATAATGCTCTGAGATAATCTTAACAAACACTTAAGGCTTAACAAATACTTAAGGCTTATAAAAATAATTTTCCCCAAATTCTGATGCACGCATCATCCATTAACCATCATTGAAAGAGAGCTTGACGAACAAAGTTACTATTCATCATCTCTAACCTTAAGAGTAACATGCAAATCTGGATTTTCATTTAAACCTAACTTAATCTTAACATGCATTCACTATTTCATTCATCATTTGTCTGAAAAATGGGCTGGAGACTTACCTTGTAAATCCTTGAATTGATTTTCCAGATGTAATCACCAAATCAGCAACTCAAATTGATTCCTCCACCTTGAACACCATTGCTGCAACTTCTTCCAAGTTCTCCTTTTTTAACCCTTATCTTGCTGGAACCCCTCTCCCTACAGCACAAATGATCATCACAATCTCTCCATGATACATCCTAAATCACTCTCTTGCACTCCAACTCAAAAGGAGACTCATAGCTTGTTTCCTACAAAGAAAACAAGAGCTCTCTAGCCTCCCTCACGTTTTCAACTTCAAGAAGAGTGAAAATTTGCTTCTTCTTTTGTTTTTATCATTTTTCATCAATTTCTTTATTTTTAAATACTCCCCATGTATAAAATTCCTATCTTACCCCTATCTTATACCCAATACATGGTTGAGCAGCCCACACCTTTAGGGTATCCTCAAAATGTGCTTGGACCATCATACCCTCTTAGGATTCCTATCACACTCCGTTTTTGATGTATCGATACTATGGAATGCAATAAGATCTTTCCATCCTATCAGGGCATAAGAAATCCCTTTCTAGGATCGCACATCATGGTATTCCTCCAATCAATCTAAGTAAAGAAATATCAGAGTAAATTTACTATCTTATTTTAAATAAAAAAATTTCATCTACACCCCAAAAATGATGTCAAATTAGATCTGCTACCCAATAGTTTGTAGAAACTTCAATCGACCCCAATTAACTAACGGACTTGATTGGAAATGTGATAAGACATTTCTATCCTTTCTATTTGAAACTAAAAAACATTAAAATGAGATAAAATTACTAATTTAACCTTTTAAAGATAATAATCCAAATTTGTTTTTAACCCCTTCTTCCTCGGCGACCAAATAGAAATGAATAAGTAAGACTCTTTTCATTACACCCGTAGAATAGATTCATGACCTGGGGAAAGATGGGAGTGCAGATGGATGGGAACCATTGTAACAGGGGAAGGAGCTGGTGCTGGAGAAGGTGAAGAGAACCCATGTTGAAGGTTTCCATTTTTGGGGCTTCTAATGGAATTCAATCCAAACAAAACCCTGAACTTCTTCAAGATCAAATCTTTCATCTCTTTAGTCTCATCCCCTCCTAAAACCTTTCTAATGGAGGAACCTACATTGTTCTCTCCCCAGTAATGTTTTTGTAAAATAAGAACATTAGTAGGACTCTTAGCAACATTCAATGGAGCACAAGCCATCAGAAACTAGGGATTGAGAAATAAAATTCATATAAAGATGATGAGAGTCATGCAGAGAATCTGAGAAGCAGAACCCATTTTCTTCATCCCCCCATAGTCAAGACATCATTCAACTTTGTGATTATAAATCAATCCAGTTCATCATTTTGCTTTTATGCTCAGTAGACCAATCTAGTTGGTTAGCTAGTGAGATTTGATGAGAACAGAGGAGATCCAATGCTGAGCCTTTAATGCTACTCCAAGGAACCCCTGAAGGTAGTTGCAAATGTAAATGGGGGCCTCCTCCAATAATTTTTCTCATGAACTGAAATTTCATGAATCCCCAAAAATAAAAAATCCCTTCTTCTCTCTCAATATTTCTCATTATCTCCATCTTTTTATTTCTTTGTTCTCTCTTTCCTTGTTTCATCTTCCCATCCCCCTTTCTGTATCTCTCTTCTTATCTCAGATCCCTCTCTTCCTCTTATCTTCTTTGAGTTTTTTTTCTCTTCTTATCTCCTCTGTTTATTCTTTCTACTTTTTTTCTTTTTGGATCTTCCCCCTCCCCTTCTTTATTTCTTCTTGGCTTCTTTTCTGCGCAATCTCTTTTTTTTTCAATGCTCTCCCTTCGATCACTCAGCTCCCTCCCCTCCACTTCTCTTTGTCAGCCAGTCCAAAAGGGATCCTCAATCGATCTGATCCATAACTCTAATCCCTTATTGTAAACGAACTGAATCAAGCATATAATCTAATAGAATTGAACCATAAAATGCATAGACCCTAGCTTTGATTCCTCTTCAGCATGGAGAATGAACAATCTCAGAATCACAAAGAACAAGAGAAAATACTAGATACCAAGATAGATGGAGAGGATGAATCAAAAGTAGAAAGAAAAAAGGATGGAAAACTTGTTGCAGAGAACCCAATACTAGATCGATCGATTGACGGTGGGTGGTCGTTAGGGTTAGGGATCTCAAAGTAAGATTCTGGCAGAGATGAGTTGTCACACCCCAATTCCGCACTATTCAGAATGGTGTGATGAACCGCTAACAAACCAACGGTTTAACCAGGATCTCGAGTAGGCTATATCCGTGTTATCTAAACTCCATACATCCACATAAATAATCAGAGTTAATAAAACAAATAGCGAAAGTCTTATAATAAAATGAACTGAGAATCTAATGTGATATCAATATTTAAATAACAAATTATTCTGTAACAACTAAGACATAAATAAATAAATATCAAATACATGTCTTTAATAATCCAAATAAATAAAACTAAAAATCTAGTTGAATACACATGAGTTGCACTCGCAAGAGATGTCATGTGTATCCACTTCATCTTCAGCTACCATCGCTACAACGTTCCCATACTTTAGAGCATTTATATAGTCTTCAACGGTTAAACCTGCATCATCAACTAAAAATATTCGACGTCGAACGGTGAGCACACATCATGGCTCAGTGAGCAAACAAAACAATGCAACAATACATATGCATGCAATCAATTTATATCTTTGGTCCGGTTTAAAGTTTGCACTGTGCTATAGAAAGGATAGGTGGCCGCCGCACCTCTATACACAAGTGTGTGGATACGCCCAATGACTCATGCACTGTCGCCCACAGCACCCAAAATGGCACAATATACACCCCATAAAAATGGCATGGCTGTACCGGTTGATACCATACCAACAAATAAACCTCTGCTGGCTAGGGTTGCAAACTGGGCTCGCAACTAATCAATCCTAATGCCAAACAGTGTATCCAAGGCCTCACCCCAGCATCCCTCAGAACATCCATAGAGATAGAGCTAAGGCCCCCCGGTAGAGTCAGAGACTACAAGGACTGAGACCACCTCCCCTGATGCTCTACAACATAATAGTTATGCTAAGGTAATGGCGATACGACGACATCAGTGGACATGACTTGAGTAGACCATGGCACAATATACACCCCATGAAGAACGGTCATGGTTGTACCGGTTGATACCATCCCTACCCTCACCATATACACTGGCCAAACACAAACATTCACATGCATATTCCTATCATCATCATCATGTTATAAGTAGCAAAATAAATATGCATGAACAATTAAAAGAAATATTGGATGGCATGTTGAATGCACACACAAGCATGCACGCATAGAATCAATATGGCATTGGACTCAAGAAGTAAAACAATTTATTATTAACCAGTTAGTTTAGGTCTTGTTCCCTCACCTTAGCTTGCTAATAGATACTCTTCTAAGCTTTAGAATCACCTTTATAATGTTATTATATTGTTAGAAGAGCTAACAAATCAGAATTTAAAAACCACTATGTTAACTGAGGGTCGGAGGTAGGGTCGGAGTCATGATCGACCCTGGGTGCGACCCTCCCCAATCTGGACTTCCCGAACACTGAGGGTCGATCCTCAAGATCACATAGGGTCGGATGGTCATCGATCCTCTGTGCGACCCTCGGTGGATTTTGGTCAATTTACCTCCTTTTAGTCCATCCTTCGTGTTTGGGGTCCTATAGCTTTCTCCTACAGTCCATTCAACATTCATTCCATGGTCTAGAACCATGAATCATCCACCTAGATAGCTTTCATGTAATCTCCCATAGTTTTCTATGAAAACCTAACCATGGGTTGATGGTTTGGGTTTCTCCGAGATCATACTCTCATCATTATCTAACATAAGGTCTGTAGAAACTCATGGAATTAGTATCCATACCTGAGAAGATTACTCCCTCTCTGCAACTCTTCTCCTTTTTGCTATCTTCTTTTCCTTGCTTCTCTTTTTCTCCTTTTCCTTCTCTTCTCTTTCTCTCAATTCAATTAGGGTTGTAAAAAGAGTGAAAGAGGCTTAGAGACGTCCTTTAAATAGAGTAGAAACATCCTAAAATAAGTCCCTTTGAGATTAGGAAAGAATCCAAATCGAAAATTAGGAAATTTCCTAATTTCAGTTTCGACGGCAACTGAGGGTCGATGATCCCGTCGACCCTAGGTTTCCTAAGGTGTCCGACCCTCCTTATAAAACTGAGGGTCTGACCTTCTGTCTTGGGGGGTCCGACCCTCCTTTGCCGAGTATGCGACCCTCCCTTTAAATTGAGTGTTTTAGGGTCGATTTGATACCTGGGATCATGATCTCCTTCACACCCTTGGTCCATTTGACTCAACCATGATGGGTAAACCTGGTTCAAGGTGATAAGACCGGGTTAGTTTGATACAGGTCTTACAACTCTCCCCTACTTATAAAAATTTCATCATCGAAATTGTACGTACCTTCTGAATCAAATAAGTGAGGGTATTGCTTTCGCATAGCATTTTCTTTTTCCCATGTAATTTCTTCCATGTCTCTACTTTTCCATGTGACCTTAACATAATAGATATCTCGATTGCGTAGACGTTGAACTTTTCGGCTGGTGATTTAAATTGGTGTTACTTCAAATGTCAAATCATCAGTCAATTCCGGTAAATCTACTGTCAACACGTGCGTTGGATCCTTGACATACTTCTTCAATAGGGAAATATGAAATACGTCAAGCACACTTGACATAGATGGTGGTAGTGCTAACTGATAAGCCACTTTCTCACGCTTAGCTAAAATCTCATACGGCCCGACATATCTTGGACTTAGTTTCCCTTTCTGTCCGAACCTTTTCAATCCTCGCATAGGCGATACCTTCAAGAATACTTTATCACCTACGGTGAACTCAAGATCTCTGCGTCGAGTATCTGCATATTGCTTCTGACGGTTCTGAGCTGTTCTCACTCTTTCCTTGATAATGTCGACCACTCGACAAGTCTCTTCAATAAATTCTGGTCCAACAATACTACGTTCTCCCACTTCATTCCAAAACAAAGGAGTTCGACACTTTCTGCCATACAGTGCTTCATAAGGTGACATCTGTATAGTAGCCTGATAGCTATTGTTATAAGCGAACTCGATCAGTTGTAATCTTTCATCCCATGATCCCTTGAAGTGAATTACACATGCTCGTAGCATATCTTCTAGAATCTGGATTGTACGCTCTGACTGTCCATTTGTCTGTGGGTGGAATGCGGTACTGAACTTCAATGTTGTACCCATAGCCTTTTGCAATCCCTCCCAAAACTTGAAAGTAAATCGTGGATTTCTATCGGACACAATGCTTTCTGGTACACCGTGTAATCGAACAATATTATCCACATACAACTTTGCTAACCTTTCCAGTGTATACTGAGGTCGTATTGTTATGAAGCGAGCTATTTTAGTCAGACGGTCTACAATCACCCAAACTGCGTCAACTACTCGAGGAGTCAGTGGTAATCCCGTGACGAAGTCCATAGTGATACAGTCCCATTTCCATGCTGGTTCCGATAACGGTTGTAACAGTCCTGCGGGTCGTTGTTGTTCAGCTTTTACTTTCTGAAAATTTAGGCATTGAGACACGAACTTAGCTACATCTGCCTTCATTCCTCTCCACCAATATAGTTTCTTTAAATCATGATACATTTTTGTACTTCCAGGATGTATCGAATAGATGGTGGTATGGGCTTCTTTCATCAGTCGGTGTCTAATGTCCACACTTTCTGTTTCAGGTACACATATTCTTCCTTTATATTTCAGTACTTTCTCTTCGTCCAAGGTGAACTCAGGATTAGTCCTACCTTTCTCGATATCTTCTTGTACTGTTCTCAGATAAGGATCTGATTTGATAGCTGTCTTCAATTCATCCATTATATCCGGTATAATTTTCAATGCAGCGAACATATTTGAAAATCGATGAATAAACCCTTGGTTGTCTGATCCATCCGTTGTATCTATCACATACTGCTTATTGCCGTAATTGAATACCATTCTGGTAGTACACATTGTTGCGGTTGTACTAACCTCTCCTTGATGTTTTATCATTGCCTTTCTGCTCAACGCATCTGCTACTACATTAGCTTTCCCCGGATGATATTGAATATCACAATCATAGTCCTTCAATAGTTCCAGCCATCTTCTTTGTTTCATATTCAATTCCTTCTAATTAAATAAATAAGTAAGACTTTTATGGTCCGACTTAATCTGAAATTTCTCTCCGTATAGGTAATGTCTCCATATCTTGACAGCATGTACTACTGCTGCTAACTCCAGATCATGAGTGGGATAGTTTCTCATGTATATTTAACTGTCTTGAGGCATAAGCAATTACTTGCTCTCCTTGCATAAGCACACATCCTAATCCCAGTCCTGAAGCATCAGTGTATAAGGTAAATGTCTGTCCTGGAACAGGAATAGTTAAAATCGGAGTGGATATCAATATGGTCTTCAATGTTTGGAAGCTCTTCTCACATTTATCCGTCCACACAAACTTTTCCCCTTTCTTAGTCAGACTGGTGAGAGGTACGGCAATCCGGGAATAGTCTTCCATGAATCTCCGATAATAACCGACGAGACCCAGAAAACTTTTAATTTTTAAAACGCTCTTTGGTGCTTCCCACTTTACAATAGCCTCGATCTTGCTGGGATCCACTTTGAGACCTTCTGCGGATACTACATGGCCTAGGAAGGCGACTTCACTTAGCCAAAACTCACACTTGGTAAATTTGGCATATAACTTATCTTTCCTTAAACGTTGTAGGGCGGCGTTTAGGTTCTTGATATGGGTTTCTTTGTCCTTGGAATATACCCATATATCATCAATGAATACTATAACCGACATATCCAACATGTTGTGGAAAACCCGGTTCATAAGTTCCATGAAAGTTGCTGGTGCATTTGTTAATCCGAAAGACATGACCAAGAACTCATAATGTTCGTATCTGGTCCTGAAAGCTGTTTTAGGAATATCACCCTTTTTAATCTTCAACTGATGATAATCTGACCGAAGATCGATCTTAGAAAATACCTTTGCTCCTTGCAACTGATCGAACAAGTCATCGATCCGAGGTAGTGGATATCGATTCTTGATTGTCAGTTTATTCAACTCCCGATAGTCGATACATAATCGAACGCTACCGTCCTTCTTCTTTACGAATAATATCGGTGCTCCCCATGGTGATATATTGGGTCGAATACAACCCTTGTCCAGCAGTTCTTGTAGTTGCACTTTCAATTCCTTCAGTTCAGTAGGAGCCATTCTATAAGGTGCTTTTGATACTGGTGCGGCTCCGGGTATAAGATCTATCACAAACTCTGTGGCTTGGTCGGGTGGTAATCATGGTAATTCCTCCGAAAATACGTCGAAATAGTCCCGCACTACATCAATATCTTCCAGTCGTGGTGCTTCCTTGGTTAGGTCAACCACTGATACTAGATACCCGGCTGCCCCCTTGTCAAGGCACTTCTTAGCCTTCAGTGCTGAGAGTATAAGCTTGCGTCTACGGGGAAGTTTGGTTCCCGAAAAACTGAATTCTGCTCCTTCTTTGTCTTTGAATGTTAGCTTCTTTTCGGCGCATAATAGGTTTGCACGTGCCGAGCTAACTAGTCCATTCCCAAGATGACGTCAAAGTCCGCCATCTCAAGTTGTATCAAGGTTGCATCTAAGGTTTTCTCGCCAATGAGAACTGGACATAGTCCATAACCTTTCTCCAATTCTACTTCTAACCCCATTGGTGACCGTACAAGTAGTTTGTAGTCCAATGTTTTGATGGGTAAATTCAACTTCTTTCCGAATGACACAGATATAAAGGAATGAGTAGCTCCTGAATCAAAGAGTACTCTGGCGGGTACACCATTTATAGGTACGATACCTGTTATTTATTTTTACTTAGTCTACATGCTCAGACAATGTAATTACAACTAAAAAGGTTTCAGTCATACCTGTGACCACATCAAGTGATGCGGCAGCATCCTCGGATGTAACAGCATATACTCGTCCTTGATGTACTTGCTTCTTGGGCTTAGGACACTCCCTTATCATATGTCCCACTTGATTGCAGTTGTAACATCTCGGACCTTCGTAATTTGGCTTTTGGTTGCTGTTGCATTACTTGGGGGTAGTCTTGGATGCAACGAAGAAAGCCTTGAGCACGGAAGGGTTTAAATGTCTTGTTGTTCCCTTCGTTATAGGCATTTCCGGCTGGCCTTTTTATGCCTCTGTTCTGTGTAAAGTAGCTTTCCTTCTGGCTCGATTCTATGACTCGAGTAATTTGGACAGCTTCATTATATAACTTCTTTCCAAGCCCGTAACGTGCTCCCTAATGCTTCCTCTCGCTCCCCGACAAACCCTACGGGTCTTAGTGTCTTCTTCCCGCATGTTGAGTGGTGCAAAAGAAATACAGCTCTTCGTAACGCCGTTGATATGCATCCACGGACATCCGTCCCCGATATAAACTCGGGAATTCCTTCTCCATAGAATCTCTGAAGCTTCGGGGAAAATACTTCTCGAAGAACGCTTCTTTATAGATAGCCCAAGTCAGTAGGGCGTGCTTGGTCAATAGGTAAGCCCTAGTAGATTTCCACCAATGATGTGCGTCACCCTTTAGTATGAAGGTGGCACATAGTACTTTTTGTAAATCTCTCAACCCGCGAGAGTGATCCAACCGATTTTGGGGGTATGCCCCAAACATGGGTTGTGGATACCGATAGTTAACCCGAGCTACTTTCGAACATGGTACCGAATCGTGCAGCTGGTGGTTGAGGTGTTTGAGGTGTTGGGTGGTTACCCACCTGGTCTTTGTGACCGGCTTGTCCCGTCTGCATGGGTGTAGCATGTGCGGCTTGGAACATAATTCCCATTGCAACTTGCATTTGAACTGTTGCGTGTTGCATCTGTTGGCATCCTCTGCTAAATTCATCACCACTGTTGCTAACTCGGTGGTGGAGGTGGCAAGTTTGTAGGATTTACCTGATCTGGGTTTTCTGGTACATATATATTCTCCTGGTTAGTTTCCTCTACAGGTGGTGGTGGTGGAACTGCATTTCGGCTCTGTCTGGTTACTCTACGTCCAGACATAATTTCTTCCGAGATTGGTGGTGCCTGAAAATCATCAAAATAGGTGAGAAAATCATTTATGCTTCATGTAGGCACGTTAACCGATGTAAAATTCCAAAATTTTCAGCTCATTTTATGAAAAATACTGTATTTTCTATGCAGGGTCGATGGTGGGGGTCGATGGTATGTCCGACCCTCAGTATCCGACCCTGGGAATGACCTGTTCTTCCCAAGAGCTGAGGGTCGATTGGTATCCGACCCTCAGCATCCGACCCTGGGTTTTCTGTCGGATTCCCGAGAGCCGAGGGTCGATGGGAGGGTCGATCCGAGGGTCGATGGTCCTGGTCAAACTAAGGGTCTGACCTTCTGTCTTGGGGGGTCCGACCCTCCTTTGCCGGGTATGTGACCCTCCCCTTAAATTGAGTGTTTTAGGGTCGATTTGATACCTGGGATCATGATCTCCTTCACGCCCTTGGTCCATTTGACTCAACCATAATGGGTAAACCTGGTTCAAGGTGATAAGACCGGGTTAGTTTGATACGGGTCTTACATGAGTTCTCTGAAAATTTCTAATCAG
>CM053273.1:41292414-41385834 GCA_028583415.1 Protea cynaroides
CATTATATTGGAAAGGATCTCCGGTCAGGAAAGAGAGGATTACACGATTCGGGAGTCGCGTAAAATATAAGTATAAGGGTAAAATGGCCTTTCACCATTACAATAAGGGCATTATTGTCCTAATATTTGCAACTAACGGGACTCTACTATTGGGTGGAGTCTTTTTGATTAATGGTGGAAAAATTTTGGGTAGTAGATGAGACATTTGGAAAACTTTTGGGTGGTAGATGAGACATTTGGAAAACTTTTGGGTGGTAGATGAGACATTTGGAAACCTGTAGGGTTAGATTGAATTTGACATAGTTTTTGGGGTGCAGATAAAATTTTTTCTATTTTAAACAAATTAGCCAACGAAAGAAGGTAAATTAGCAGAAGACTTAAAACTTAAAACCAGTTATTTAAGAACTGACATATTACTAATTTAATTTAATATTAAGTTCTAAATCCATGAATAAATCAATTATCCAAATAACCAAAATAAATAACCTAATGTAAAATAAGGACGTTGTTTAAAGTTTATTCAAACGTAAACCCATAATAATAGCATCCCATATCCAAAACAGAACTCTATGCATCGCACGACGGATCAAAGACATGTTCCTTAGGTTTATAGTCCTCATCCTCCACACCAGATGGACTGCAACCAGAAGCGTCAGCTAAAGAACCTGTAACATCTAAAAAATAGTTTGTGTGCATAAGGTAAGTTCAACCATCAAGCTTAGCTAGAAAACTAAACATGCAATAAGCAAAATACATGCAACTATCAACTACGGTGAGGTACGATAACTGTAAATGCTAGCTCAGGACAACCAAAGCGTGGAGTCTCTAGGCTGCACGGGTCTTCTCCCATCAGATGATACAGCCTCATTCAGCATACAACATCATCCCCAAGTATGAGTACGTCGTTATGCAACAAGCCCGTATTATGCCAACCACTTGCCCACAACTCATCCCAAGCCTGTATTATGCCAGCCACTTGAGGAGATGATAATCCCACTAGTCAACTCATCCGCCCATCCACACTACGTCGGGTATGGGGAGTCTCACAACTATGTTCATACCACCTTTTTATTGCACCCATGCCATTATGTAACCCTCTAATGGCTAGGGATACAGTTATATGGGTAATTATGTTCAACTAACCATATCCACCTAATTAGCCATATTACTGGACTGTAACGTCGTCAAACTTCTGATCCCTTCCTAGCCCCCACATAGGACATCGTGACTTGGCTAAGTTATACATGGTCAATGCAAAGTAGCGTCAGTAAAAAGTGGTGTAAGTATCCCATACCACCCACTTTCCTCCTTACTGACTTAACCAAACATCATGATTTAAACATGGATCAGTCGCCTTTGTGGAAAGGTAGTGAGTGTCCATACCACTCACCCTCCAATCCCTACACGACATTATTGATCCCAAACGAATGATGCATATGCATGATCATACAAAATAATTTATTGGATGGCATGTTATCACACAAAAGCATATTATCAATCGCACACCATCACACAACATAATAAAATAAGAGAAAACATATGCATCCAAGAGGTCTAGTTTCCTAACGGATAGTTAGAGAGTAAATCTTCGATAAGCTGATCACATAGCTGCCTACTAGAGTCCTCATAGCTAAGGATCAAGATCAGAAACAATAACATTCGATAATGTGTTATTCAATAGAAGTAATCAGGTTTCTCTTTAAGTTTATTATTCTGGTGCTCATAGCGTTAAGTACTTGTCTGATAACTCGTATATCGTCTATTGCCTGTTTATCATGTCATAGCATCAAAGGGTTCATTATTCCTTTTATTCATTATCGTTCATAACCTTAGGGTATGTCTAAACTTTGCAACAAGCCTGTTGTCCATAGGAGATAGGTGAAAGGAACATTGATTCTCCACAAGATGGCACACTCGCTAGCCAGAATTACCTTTTAAAAGCCTTAATACTAAGAAGAACTTCTTCTAACGAAGTCAAAGGTGTTCTAACATCGCACAGGGGTTAGGTTACTAGTTTCTAAGGTTCAACACTTGCTGCCCAGGGTTTTTTAACATTTAAAGTAATGAACAACAAGCTACCTAAACAGGTTATAGGGTATTTAGTCAAAACAACGTAAAGAACGTTCATAGAAATTTGATCTCGAAGATCCAAACCCATAAACAGGCTCATAAAAATTCTAGAAAGCCATTAACCGAAGCTAGTCAACAACAAGGGTCAAAATCCCATGCGGCACGTGGCATCGACTGCACGGTCTGACCACCAGGCGTGCTGCTCGTGTCATTGACCGCATGCTTTTGCATAGTGGTTCGACAATGCTAGCACCCCAGAAGGGTTGCCTAGCTCTTGTAGGTTAGGTTTATGGTATCACAAAACAGAGGCAATGCATGGTTGGTTGTTTCATAGTGTAAACCAAAACCTACCTCTGGTATACATGATGCACAAGGGGTTTCACATCAAAGCAATACAATTTTCGGGTTCTAAGGCCTTAATAAATTCCAAATAAATTATGGAGAGTCACTGGCCAAGTTTGGCTAGATTTCGATGTCGGAATGACGTGCGACTGCACGTGGGAACGTGGTCCAACGGCCAGCAAACTTCTCCGATGCGTTTCTTGTATTTTTCTTGGTCTAAATATGGAGTTTGAGCTCCAAATACAATTTCTACACTAGGTTTTAGATATTGTTTTGAGTTGACAATTTGTCGAGATCTTAGATCTGGTTTTAAACTCCAGATCCGATTTCCAACATTTAATCCAACTTCATTCCAGGTATATTGGGTCCTCTATAGTCTTCTTAAAGTCTTCAACAGTTCTCAATAGTGGTTTTGTGATTCTATCATCTGGCTATGATGGGAAGACCTGTCACGACACGTTTACCAGGTTAGACCGGGTAAGTGGATTGCGGGTCTTATACGTCTGGCAAAATTCACGATACTATCCCTTGACACCACATCATATTGATAAGCACTCTTACCGAAGCTCCATTCTCTACCATACCCTCAACCCCGACTTACAGCTCCAGACAGACCTCCCACCTATAAACCAACACATATCACGGGAGGTAAGTGGCCACCGGCAAACGACATACCACCCTAGAAGGAAACCAAAAGAAAGGGTGGGTTTCTTCCTTCTTTTATTTGCAAATTGTGAACGAAATGAGAGAGAACATTTCTTCCTCAACAGTAGTTAGTTAGTAATGAGGATAAAATAGTCTGTTTATTATAAAATTTGGGGCATTTTGGGTATTAACAGTTAAACCTTGTCTTTGCGTCGTCAATTAAGGGAAAATGACTAACGTACTGGGTATTTTTGTAATTTATTTTGCTTTCAGGGATGTTTTTGTAATTGTTTGAAATGTTTGGGGTGTACTGGGGTTACGGAAAAACTATAGGAGAGGTACCCTTAATTTTTCCAATTTTTTTTTTAATCTAAGACAGAAACTGTTCATATATCTAAACTGGTCGAAGCAGATTATATCCGCTCTCTTATAGTGATATCCGCCTCCTCTCCGAATTCAATTTTGCCTATTTGAATTTGCATCCAAATCCAATTACTTGGATTCAGATTACCTTAAATGGTTGTGGATTTAAATCAAATTCAAATTTTGACTATACATTTACATCCTTATTTTTCATACTTGTAAACTTTCCTTCCTGGATTCATATTATACCCAAAACATGTTGATTCAAACAGAGCGAACTCGTCTGTAGGGCTCCAAAATGCTACCTAGAGTGTAACATTTGTTAAATGGATGCAACCAGCTCACATCTGATGCTCTACATTAAAAAAAATGCAATACACGCTGTAGAATAGAGAAGCATTGGAAAAACGCTGTGCAACCGTCTTCTTCCCCTAAAACACAGTACCTCTTCTTCCTTCTCAGTAAAACTAAACCGAAAACCCTCTTCTTCTGCATTTTTCTTCCTTCTCATTTCTCAGTCTTCATTGACCGAATCGTTGGAAAATGCAACAGAAGAAGAAGAAGAAGAAGAGGTCGATCAGAGACGAGAGAAAGAAACAGAGGGATCAGGGATTGTGTTGTTGGGAGGCCATGGTAAAGACGACGTACATAGGCGCATCTTCGATGGCATTAGCAGTGTGTGGGATGCGCCTACCCACGACCAAGTATTCACGCTGCTCCGTGCTACCTTCCCTTGCACCCTCCTTCTCCACCTCTTTCAAATACTTCTCGGGTGAACTGCTTACCTCTTCACCCTCTTTCACTTTTCTTTAACAAAATTAATGAAGCAGGAAGCAGGATAATGTGCAAATATTTGAGCACACTAATGGAAAATCTCGATACACTTTGGGTAACGTGCTTTGTTTCTCTTCGTCGTTAGCAGCAATTTTTTGGTCCAGTATGTACCCCAAGAAGTATAGCTTGATACCCTTATCTGAGCTACAACAACCGTAGCCAAGTTTCAATGGATTTTTTGTTATTTCCTGTATTGCGTAAAACCCTGTCTCTGCTCCCTCTATTCTTTTCTGTTGAAAACTTTCGCTTAATAAGGCTGTGTTTGGTATCATTTTTGTTTTTGATTTTTGCTATTTTTTCAAAAAGTATTTTTGAAAACCATTTTTTATCAAAAATAAAAAATCGTTTGGTAACTATAATAAAAAATAGATTGCAGAATGAGAAATAAATTTGGTATGCCTAAAAAGTCTAAAAATAATTTTTATGACTTTTATAGATCCCATCTATATAGCATACCAAGAAATTGGCTCAAACAACGAAGGCACCCACAAGGTAAACCCCGCCTCTCAAGCCTCTCCGATTGGTTCTACTGTAGATTTGCGCCTCCCTCTAAAAATTATGTAAAAAATATATTAAAAAGGTCATAATAGAAATTTTTAATAAAATCATACTAAATGGAAAATTAATACACAAGTCTCTCAATTATAACATTCTTTTAATACAAACCATACCAAACAGTTATACGAAAAATGAAAAACATAAAAAATACAATAGAGACATTGGTTCATCGTCATTAATAATTCTGATAAGCTTCCTTAATTTGATCTGCAATTTTCTTTTGATATCCTTCCCATTGTTGTTGTTCTGTAGCTCCCACCGTAGTTTCAATGCTCACGACCTCATCATCATCAATGTCACTATCATTATCTTGACATTCGTCATCAAATTCTCCATTTTTTGTTTTTTCAAAAAGCCAATCTGATGAAACTTGCTTTCTAATAAAGTTATGTAAAGTAACAGAAGCGATCACAATCAAGACTTGGGTCTTGAATTTATATGGCGGCATCATCTTTAAAATAGGAAGACGTTTCTTTAAGACACCAAAAGATCTCTCAATAACGGTTCTTAATGACGAGTGTGTAAAATTAAACAACTCCTCTGCTCCTTCAGGTTGCCTACGCTTAAAATATTGTTGATGATATCGAACATTCTTGAAAGGAGTCATATAACCAGGCGTATGTGTGTACCCAGAATCAACAAGATAATATTTACCTACAAAATTAAGATTAACAATTACAATCTCATTATAGTCAATCAGACGTAAAAAAAAATTAAGAGCAACTAAAAAAATTTAAAAAATGGAGCGATACCTGGTGGCGGATGGGGGAATTTCACACGAGGAGTGTTGATGGCTTCCCATAATATTCAATTGTCATGTGCTGTTCCCTCCCAACCAACCCAAATGTAGATGAAACACATATCAAATGAACATGCAGCCAATACATTTTGAGAAATTTCATTATTTCTACCAGATCTATATGGTACTTGTTTTGCAACAGGAATTGATACACTTATGTGTGTTCCATCTATTGCTCCAATGCAATTGGCAAAGAATGGATAATACTTTCGATTAGATCTGATTTGAGGTGATGTTTCGTCGAATGAGGGTGATTCTACTATCTCCCTAGCAAATGTCCTTAGTGCTTCCAATACGTTATGAAAATGACGGCTCACTGTTTCACCTGAGTGCTGAAACCATTCCTGAATGACACTATTTCTAACATTATGAGACATCACTAATATTCTCATTGACAATTGTTCCTCCACTGTAGTGTTCTTTGTGTTTGTCATTAAACTTCTCTCTTTTAATGCACACACCAATCTCATGAAATGCTCCCTAGACATGCGGAATAGTCGTCGAAATCTTCTTGGATGTGAATTGGGGCTCAGTAGTTCAAATATTAAGGCATGACCTGTGAGAGAACGTGTATGCATCGGTTGTTTTGTAAATTGGGAAGTAGCCTCATCATCATCGTTGTCATCAATGCTATTATCAATTATCTTATTATGCTTCAAACAATGAAGCATTCACAACAGAATTGGCAAGATTGAGCTCTCAATAAACTTAAAAAAGCATTCCTCGTCACTATCCATAGCAACTGGTCATATAGAATAATGCATATTAACTAAATAGAAATTCGAATTTCAATATTCAAAATGATCAAGACATTATAAAAGTCTTCACTTTCACAAAAAAAAAATAGTCTTCACTTACAACAAACATACTACAAAAACATTTGAAATAAGGAAACACATATAAAGTTCAAGTAGCTATGACACACACATCAAATGATCAAGAATACTATTCACTTTCTTTCTTCTTAATTGCTCTAAGGAGCCATGGTAGGCGAGATACATTGTTCATCGAAATAAACAATGCTCTTTTGTTTTGGTCCTCGAATACTTCCAAAGGGAGCACATGATGGTCAGTACCAGCCTCCATGCCCTCCAAAGAATCAAGAATTTGACAAGCCTTGTCAAATGTGGTGTCTTTCTTTTCTCCACTTATTTCTGCCCTTTTTAGCTTTAACCGAGCCTCCATATCTTTTTTCTTCATCTCCATAAAAGCTATCATACTTTCCTTTTTATACTCTTCAATAAAAACCATTTTGTTAATAGCTTCATCTAACTTGACACTGTCACTAAACTTTGATCTTTTATTTGACACCATGTGGGAAGCCCTTCTCTTAGACTTCTTTACATTAGATATCTCAATAGGCTCATCATCATTAAAACCATTGAAATCTAAGTCCAAGTTTACAACACTATTGGAAGCAGATATCCCTTTTGTTGTTGTTAATGGTGGGTCGTTTTCGTGGATACAAATTGCACCCTCACCATTGACAACAACACCATAGAATAACTCACGGAGTTTTTCTTCATTTTGCAAAGGTGTTGTTTTGAAGTGCTTTCCATGGGGATGTTTCTGCAATAGTTATTTTAAATAAGAAAAAAATATAACGATCTTTTTAGGATTATAAACTATAAATTAAATATGAGAAGACCACATGTGAAGGGTTTACCTTTACATAAGAACTCCAATGCTCCGCACTAGGTGGATCAACTGTTCCTAGTGTCGTGTCCCATCCCTAACCACTAGTCTTATTTTTTAGCCACATCCAAGCAACCCACGTAGATTTCAAAATGTTCCATTTGTTTTTAAGTTGCGTCATAGTGACGTTCTTCCCACAGTTTTGGTTAAAGTCATTCAAAATATTAGCCCACCCATCATTTGTAAAGGATGTATTTAACTTGAACCCTTTCCGTGACTGATCAATCCCAATATCGATTAGTAATATAACCCTTTGATCAATCCAAACAAATGAATCTTTAATAAAACTTTTTGCATCAACTCTCATCTCTTCTTCATTGACCTTTCCTTCATCCATCTGAAATAAATTATGTTTTCAATTAAAACACATAAAGATAAAAATGTTAACAGGGCATGAGGCAGGCATACCTTTTTCAAGGCCAATGGGTGTCGAATATTGGCATGCACCATAGAACATCGACCTCTAGGTATGAAGGTGCAACTTGCAAGGACAGGATGCTAAAAATAATAATTAACTTAAAAAACAATAAACAAAAATTTGACCCCAAAAAATTCATTTCAAAAGTATTTCATTATTCATTAACTTAAAGATAATAAACTGAAATTTGACCCGAAAAAGTTAATGTCAAAAGTATTTCATTTTTCCATTGTCCATCATGTGTATTTAAGGAGTTATACCAACACTTTATCTTTTATGACAAATCATGATGGTGTATTGATTTGGGGGTTCTGGGTTTGTTTGGGGGTCTTTGTCCCCAAGCCACCATATGATCCACATTATATAATATTTTCTTGTCAATGTTTGTTTTCAAGGGGTAAGATATAGTGATCTCTAGACTCTAAGGAGAGGGAAAAGGTCACATGATCAGGTACAATTTTATATCTATTCTCTAGGTCACATGATCAGGTATAGTTGTGGAAATTCAATAGCCTATATTTACCAGGTTGCATAGCCATGCTCAAATCTGTTGCTTTAAGCAGACCAACGTACTTTATGTCCACCTTTCCTCTTAAAGTTGTCCTTACAATGTCAAAGCCTGCTAAAGAGGGAAACTCAAAGAAGGTTCTGCATTATCTTATGCAATACTGAATGTTCACCTCAATCAAAAGTTATAACATTGGCTTGGGGGATAGAAGACTCAATTCATTAAGCTCAGATACTAACTTTTTCGGTGCACCATGACTGTAGAATCTACATGTAAATTTCGGGACGAAATTTCTTTTAAGAGTGGTGGAGTTGTAAGACCCGCACTCTGAAAACCCGGTCTAAACCTTGGTTTTGTGTCGTAACAGGTCTTCCGATCATCCAGGCCCAGGCCAGGCGGGGCAAGCGGATAACAAACAGGTACAAAATCGGACCGAAGTCGACCAATTATATCTGATTTTAGGTATACCGGTCGACCGGTATAGTTGTAAGACCCGCACTCTGAAAACCCGGTCTAAACCTTGGTTTTGTGTCGTGACAGGTCTTCCGATCATCACCGAGCGGACGGGGCAAGCGGATAACAAACGGTACAAAATCAGACCGAAGTCGACCAATTATATCTGATTTTAGGTATACCGGTCAATGGTACCGGTCTGGGTACCGGTCCACTGGTATGGCCTGCACAACTATGTGTGGGAATCTGGAAATTGGTCTCTGCGGGTCCCGCTTTCCTGATTTCGAATCCTAGAAGTTTCCTAATCCTAGTAGGGTTACTAAACCCTATTTCTAGCCTATAAATACACCCTTAAGCCTCCTCAAATCCTTTCCATTGTCTCTCACAAACCCTAGAGAAGATAAAGAGCTTGGAAAGGAGAAGGAGCTAGGAAGAAGAAGGAGGTGCCGCCATTACCGTTTGACGAAGCTCACGCTACGCCTGTCAATGGTAAGTACTTGAATCCATCTTCTTATTCTGTGTTAGTTGTGTGGGTGGATCAATACCATGCAAAGTAGGTATTGATCTAAAACCCTAAATTGACCAATAAACCCTAAGTTGCCGTCAAACCCTAGATTTGAGTTTCGAGATGATATTCATCGAAACGAGACTTGAATGAGTGGGGGATAACTCTAACTCAAAGCCTAGACTTAGAATGGATAGGAGAAACCCTGAAAATCCATGGAGGATGATCGACGGCAGTCGAAGAACCCATGTGTGATCTTCCGGAGACATACCGGTCGACTATACCGGTTGCACATAGTGCGGCCGGTATGTTGCGACCGCTACCTCTCGGGAGGTTATCTGTGGGGACCGGCTGACCATACCGGTCGTCAGTCTTTCCCACAGAGCTACGACCGGTACATGCCACCGGTCAGCTCTGTGAGGGTATATTGTAACCCTGTTGGTTTCCGATCAACATGAGACTCTAAGAATGTTATTTTAATGAAATCCTAATAATATTGTAGGACTTTGTGACATATCGTTTGGATCTTGCGACGTGGAGCAAGTTATCGAACGAGCGTCAGGTAAGGGAATCTGACCTAAACCTAATAATTAATGGACAGCAAATCATTGTTAATCATTGAATATCTATGATGTGATGTTTGTGCATATTCACATGTCATCCTTTACTTTCAGCTATTATTACTGTTCATGCATTGATAGGATGTGATTGTTAGGCATGTGATTATTTTCGTTGGTGTGTAGAGTGGGGCATGGGCCTGGGATCGCTCTTCACACTGGCACTTTTTGTAGTATTATGTCTTAACATGCTTGGTATGGGTGGGGTATCAGGGGAAGGTCGTGGTACGGTGGTCTCCGATATTGATGTTGTCCCGGCCATTGTTATGTGGTACTGAGGATTTCGAGTAGACGCTGGCTTGTCCACGATGCTTTAGCTTTATCTCTATACCGTAGGGAGTTATGTTGGGATAGGGTCTACCTGCGTATTGTTTTTATCCTAGTGGGTTAGTTGCGGATAGGGTATCGGGGAGGTGAGGTATTGTGGTCTCCGGCCCGGCTGCACGCTCTAGCTCTATCTCTATGCCGTAGATGGTCGTGCCCGGGATAGAGCATACATTGTTGACATATATGATTGGTTAGTTGCGAGCCCGGTTTGCAGCCCTCGCGATGGGGGCTTAGGTACCGGTATGGGTAGAGTATCGGGGAGGTGCGGGTATACCTTAGCTCTATCTATCCCATGATGGGTGCATGTGGGTTGGTGGTAGTGTGATCTATCGGGCGATGCCACACACTCGTGTATAGAGGTGCGGGGGCCACCAAACCTTTCTATAGCACATTGCAAACTTAAAACGGACCACAGCATAAAATGATTGTTACTCATGCATAATATTGTGAACCTACGAGCATGATGCTTCATGCGAGTGCCCTTTCTGCGTGTACCTGTGATGGATTTTTATTTAGTTGTTTCAGTTATTTTCGTTTGATATTAAAGGATGTAAAAGATATTTATTTTATGTGAATGAATTTGGATAATGAGATATTTATTTAAATTATCAATAGATACTCAGTTCATTCTATTTAAAGTCTTCCGCTGTATATTTATATTTTGATTGTGGTTATGTGTAATTGGTTTGTATGGGTGGACACGGTCTATTCGAGATCCTGGTGTGAACCGTTGGTTCAATGACGGTTCACTCACACCATTCTGGTTGGATCAGAATTGGGGTGTGACAATGACTTCTATATTCTAATTTTAATGGTGCACTGGAGTGTTGGGGAAGTCAATATAGGGAAGGATCCTTTGATCCCTGTTGTGTTCTTGAAAATCCCAGAATCATTCCATCTGACAAACAAAATCTTATTCGTTTTTCAACTTCCCTAATCCCTCTTATTAAACTGGGATATATGATGAAATTAAAAGATATCATTAAGATCCAAACTTCTCTTTAAAAGTTGTCCCTTTCTTAATCCTTGAACAAGTTTAAGCATGTGAATAAGTTTTTTACTGAAACTACAAATTTTATATTGGAAGTGGCAACTCACCGTTAAATTCTTGGGCTGGTATCATCTCTCTTCTACGAATTTATATATCCTTCTTCTTTAAGTTTTCCAATTTACTTCTAAAGTGCTTTCTCATTTTTTAATGCTAATTTAAATTTCTACAACTGTTTATCTTCATTGTGATCTGAACTTGTACTATCTCTATTTGTCCATGTCACACCCCAATTCTGCACCATTCAGAACAGTGTGATGAACCGCTAATAAACCAACGGTTCAACCAGGATCTCTAATAGGCTATGTCCATTAAAAATAAAACCATGCACATCCAAAATCATAATCAGAATAAATACACAATAGCGGAAGTCTTATAGTAAATGAACTGAGGAATCTAATTGTGATAATCATAAATAAAGTATCAAATTATGTTGTATCAACTGAGACATAAGTAAATAAAATATCAAATACATTTCTTTAATAAATTTAAATGAAAAATCTAATCGAATACGCATGAGTTGCACTCGTAGGAGGAGTCATATGTATCCACTTGGTTTTTGACTTTCATTGCAACAATATGCACGTATATCCGGAGCACTCATATAATCTTCAATAGTGGTACCTGCATCATCAACTAAAAATATTCGACGTCGAGAGGGTGAGCACACATCATGACTCAGTGAGCAAACAAAACAATGCAACAAACATATGCATGCATTCAATTCATATCTTTGGTCTGGTAAATAAGTTTACAATGTGCTATAGAAAGGATAGGTGGCCGTCGGACCTCTATACACGAGTGTGTGAAGCCGCCCAAATAACTCGGTTACTCATCGTCCCACATGCACCCATCATGGAAAAGAGATAGAGCAAAAGTGCTGAGGCCCGGCCTATGACACTTCCCCTGATACTCTACCCATACCAACACGTAAGCCCCTGCTGGCGAGGGCTTGCAAACTGGGCTCGCAACTAACCAATCCTAATGCCAATCAGTATATCCAAGGCCTCACCCCAGCATCCATCAATACGTCCATAGAGATAGGGCTAAGGCCCCTCGGCAGAGTCAGAGACTACATGGTCCGAGACCACCTCCCCTCATACACTACGACGTAATAGTTCTGCTAAAGTAATGGCGATACAACGATGTTAGTGGACAAAACTTGAGTTAGAGATAGAGCTAAAGTGCTGAGGCCCGGCCTATGACACCCCCCCTGATACTCGCTTGCATCAAGCACACTAACCACATCAAGTCGATAGAATTTAATTAGAATTAATTCTGATTTTAAAAAACATGTTGTCAACTGGGGGTCGATGCCAGGGTCGGAGGTTCCATCGACCCTGGGTGCTACCACTCAGATTCTGGACTTTCCGAACACTGGGGGTCGATTGGCCATCGACCCCCCGTGCGACCCCCTGTGGTTTTAGTCAAATTTTCATCCTATAGTCCATTCCTTCGTGTTTGGGGTCCTATGGCTTGTTTCTACAATCCATTCCATACATGTTCTATGGTCTAGAACCGTAGTTCATTCACCTATATGATTTTTATGATCTCCCCCATGGTTTTCCATGAAAACCTAACCATGGATGGATGATTTGGGTTTCTCCTAGATCATTCCCTCTTCACTATCTATTCTAAGGTCTGTAGAATTACATGGAGATAGTATCCATACCTAAGAATTAGGCTGGTTTCTCTGAAGCCTTCTCTTTGATCATCTTCTCCACTTTCCTTCTCTTATCTTTCTCTTCTCCTTCTCTTCTCTTTCTCTCAATCCAATTAGGGTTCTAAAAGGAGTGAAAGAGGCTTAGGGACGTCCTATTTATAGAGTAGAAACTCCCAAAATAAGTCCCATTGAGATTAGGAAAGAATCCCATTAAAATTTGGAAAGTTCCTAATTTACGGTTTTACGTCGGCGACCGGGGGTCGATGAGGGGGTCGAGATCCCGTCGACCCCCGGGTTCTAAAATGTCCGACTCGGTAAAAAAACGGGTCCGACTTTTATACTGGGGGTCCGACCTGCCTTGTTTGGGTATGTGACCCTCCCCCTTATTTTAGTATTTTTGGGTCAGTTTAATACCTGGGATCGCGATCTCCCTCACGTACTTGATCCATTTGGCTCGACCATGATGGGTAGACCTTGTTCAAGGTGGTAAGACCGGGTTAGTTTGATACGGGTCTTACAATCCATGCCCTCACCCTTTATAATATTTCATATCCATTCCCATTAACTCTTTAACAGCTCCCAGAAGTTTCAGCCAGTTAGAATCTTCCATTTATGTGCACCTTAAAACTGAACCTGGCATTTGGACCTCAAGTGGATTTGAAAAACCTCTTAACCTAACTCTCCATAATGTTGAATCATCTAAATCCTTTTAAACCTTTCAAACAGGTTCCACGTCCACTTTGAATTACAGTCTTGTTTGCCAAATCCCGAACCTAAGAATCCTCTCATCTTAACCAATCCTTTAGATTCAATGTGAACCATTTCAATTAGGTCAACAATTTGATCTCAATTTAAAACTAAAGTAGATCAGCCAAAAAAAAAAAAAAAATTTCTATCACTTGAACCCCAACCCTCTCCTTATAACCGATCCATATGTACTTGCTTAGTTGTATTTTTTTTATTTTGGTCTCTCACATTTCAGTACCGGCAATAAGCACAATATGAAATTGGCCCATGGGATCTTCCATTCCAGGTTTTGTTATCAGACTTGACATAAGGACTCATCTATTCAAGCAAAATGTAAAACAGAGGGAATGTCAAGTATACAAGGCACCTCAGGTTCTAGACTTGATCAATGTGGAATTATTCCAATAAGTTCTCTATGGATAAACCTAGTAACTTATTTGTGAACGTTGGTATGTTTCCCCTTTTCTTCCTTCGTCTTTTCAGCTGAGGAATGGGGTCTTTTAATCAATTTTCTCTTCCTTCCTTATCCCACTTCACCCAAGGTTCAACAAGTCCCCATATCTGTATCGGAATGGTATCGACCAATGCCAAAACTGATCCGATACCTTTACGGATCGATGGTACAACTACTGGATGACCAACACATGGCTGATGCAATTAAAAAGTAATAAAGAATAATAAAAAAAATAGGTATCAACTTTTAAATCCGCCAATACAATCAATCGGATACTGACTATGAAAACCATGACTCTACCCAACACCTCTCTAACAAAAAGAAAATGGATTTCTGAAATTGAATGTAGATAAAGCCTTATTGGCACAAAAACAATCACCTCGATGAATGGAGGCATAGCCTTCCCAAGATAGTTGTCAAGATTTACACCAAGCAGTTATTTTTTATATATGAAATGTACACCAGGTAGTTGGTCGAACTCCAAGGATTGGCTGTAGGATTTGTTTAAAAGCTTCTGATAAGAACCTTTCCAGATTTGTTGAACCTATTGTGGACTTGTTGAAGTATATTATCGAATATGTTGTAACAAACAAACAACCCTATCTCAAACTAACAAGGTTCAAGAATCCAATGGTGGAATAAAAAAACATAGAAGTACCTGATCATGAAACAAAACAAAAACCAAAATGGGAGCTTTACATTCAATAATAACAGATCAATCTTCAACCAAACCAAAAAACCCTAAACCATTCCAATCCACTACAATAAAACCCTAAATATGAAACAAAAAAATCCATACACGCAGAGAGAGAGAGAGAGAGAAAGTATTTACCTCTAGAATACAAAGAGAAGATGGGAGCTGCTTGGAGTTTAAGAGATGCTTTGCAGAGAGGGAGAAAGCTCTAACAATGAGATGGAGTTTGAGAGATGCTCTACAGAGAGAGAGAAAGCTCTAACAATGAGATTTGCAGAATGAGAGCTTCTAACGTCACTATTCCCTTTATAGACTTCTCATTTCTACCGTTACAAACAATAGACTGTTTTACCCTCGTTTTTAGACCAGTTGGAGATTGAAAAACATGTGCAACTTAAAACTTGATAAAAACAGATTCAAAAATGCTTTTCGGCAAAAATCAAAAAGAGATTCAAACCTCTTTTTGAATTTGAGTCACTTTCTATTTTTTCTGACAATAAATAGCAACTAGAAAATGATACCAAACACAGCCTAAGTTAACGATAGAAAGTTTCTAATTCAAGTTTTTCTTGCACGCATTTTTCTTCCTTCGCATTTTATCTGTATCCACTAAATCGTTGGAAGATTAAGAAAAAGAAGGAGAAATGAAAAAGTAAGAAAATACGTACAAGAAGAAGAGGGTACAACAGGAAGAAGAGAGCCTTTTTTTTTCAATGTTTCTCCACTCTACCGCCTGAATTGCGTTTTTTTATAACGTAGAGCGTTGGATGCGAATTCGTCCACTTGGCATCCATCTGATGCTACATTCTATGTAACGTTTTGGGGCACTACAGACGAGCTGACTCCAGATTCAAACACAAATCCAACTTCCCCTCGTTTGCCATTATAGGCATGGCTTTCATGGCCAGAAAAATGTCCCTGGGCTCAAAGAGGGGCCTGGATCGTCCTCTAGCGCTGCCGAGCAGCTGTGAGATCCTAACGACTGAAAGTTCAACTGGGTTGCATCTCTTTCATGGAGGTTCAACCGGTTTTCTTCCGGTTCAACCGAGTTGGAGTTTATAGTCGGACAAGTCACCGCATTTTGCCAGGTACTAGTACTACTACTTCCTGTCCAGTCGGACCATTCTTATGAGGAGTGGGGACTCGTTTAGATTTCACCTAGACTGAAAATGGACGTAGCAGGAGAACCAGCAGAAACGAATGCGGGAGCAGCTGAAGAAGAACCAAAGCCTTCTCTATTCCCTCTCTTCGCTCTCTCAGATGGTTCTCTACATAGCAGTTCCAAGGTCCCTCAATGGCTTTCCAACTCCAGCTTCTCCACTGACCTCTCCGTCGTCCAGGAATCTGTGGCTTCACGCGATACCATAATTCCTGAAGAACAAGAAGAAGAGGAAGAAGATGCCGAGAGAATCCCCCAGGCGAAACCACCGCCTTCTTACGATTTGTTGGAATCTTCTGCATCGGATGAAGACCGAGATACGGAGTTCAAGCGTGAAAAGAAGGGGGAGAAGAACAAGAAGAAGAAGCGCAAAAGGAAGAAATCGAGAGAACCGGTGGTGGACGATTATGCGTCCAGAAAATTGGCTGTCCATGCTTGGGCGGGTTCCAACACTAAACCTGCAAAGGATTATTACTTCGATTCTCGCGGTGACCGTGATAATTTGGCCTTTGGATGTCTCTACAGGTATTGGGATTCTCTTCTTTCATTTAACTTTTATGTCCAAATTGCAAATTTTAGGGTTTTCGGTTTGTCTATGGCAGAGTTCGAGCTTACGATTTGGTTTCACTTTAATGTAGAATGAACGTTTCACGTTACAAGCTTCATAACTCTTCAAAGTTATCTGAGTTTCATACTAAAGCTTTGTACCGTGGGAAAATTTGGGATTCGTTAGTGGGTGGAGACGAAGATATTGATGCATTGGACAGTAAGTTAAGGTCCGGAGGGCGGTATTGGTCTACAAAATACTCAGCTTTAGAACGCCATAAAAACTTTAAGCGTGTACGAATCTTTGCCCCTGACAAGTCATTGATTGTTCCTGGAGAATTTATTCCTTTGGATGAAACTTCTTGTGAAAGTGCCGATGGTAGATCACCATCAAGGATGGATGTGATTGAAGAGTCATGGGAAGATGAAGTGTTACGAAAAACAAGGGAGTTCAATAAGATGTCAAGGGAATGTCCTCACGATGAAAGGGTTTGGTTAGCCTTCGCAGAATTTCAGGAGAAGATCGTAAGCAGGCAGCCACAAAAAGCTGCTCGTTTACAGACGCTTGAGAAGAAGATAAGTATACTGGAGAAGGCTACTGAACTTAATCCTGATAATGAAGCACTGTTGCTTTGTCTTCTGAAGGCTTATCAGAGCAGAGACAGCCCCGAAGTCCTCATTGAAAGATGGCAGAAGATACTTATGCAGCACTCTGGGAGTTGCAATCTGTGGAAAGGGTTTCTGCGTGTAATTAGAAGTGATTTCTCCAGATTTAAGGTTTCTGACATGAGAAAGATGTATGCAAATGCAATTCAGGCTCTATCTGCCACATGTACCAAGCTTTGTAGGCAGGTTCTCTTTTTTCGTATGTTTAAGCATTTCTTCTTTTACTGGCAATGTGAATTCCGTTTGGAGCTTAACATTTTTCATGTTTGCTTCCTTATGTTTTGTTTGAATCTCTTGATATAATTACAATAATCTTTGTTGATGAGGTGGATGTTTATGGTTGTCAAAGGTACTGTCTTTTTTTTCTTTTTTTTTTTTTCATTTTTTTATTTCTGAGGTATTATGAGTTTGTATCTTTCAATATTTCACCTCTTATACAGTCAAGAGGTTTCTTCTGTTAGAAGCTTGATAAGCACTAAGGGTTTATACCCAACCCACTGGTTAGAATTTCTGTACTGGTTTGTTGATGAAATATAAGTAGTGATGGGCACTACAGAATGAACACCAAGGCTGCGTTTGGTAATGGGAGAACAGTTCTTTTGTTCTTCCATTCTGATAGGACAGAAGAACTGTTTAGAACAACCAAGAACAGTAAAAAATCGTTTGGCAAATCTAGTCTGTTCTTCTGTTCCTAAAGAACAAACCGGATGAGAAGAACATCCCAGAACGAAAATTTCAGAACATGGTAAACCCTCTTTTTACGTTCTAGAATACTTTTTAAAGGAACAAAACCTAAAACTGTGCCCGATAAAACCTATTTGGCATTGAGCAAAACTGATATCCTGCAAAACCTCCTTTCTCATTCAGCAAACCTACTACATCCTTTCTTCCAGGTATGTCTCTCTCCCTCTCCTTCTCTTACTATCTCCTTCCCTCTCCTTCTCTCGCTATCACTATCTGTTACTATCTCTAGCGACCATCGCAGGTGCTTTCTCACAAATCTGTATGGATCTAGTTTTTAATGCTTCGCTATCGCTAGCCTTTATTTTCATGCTTCTCTTGCTCTTTATTATTATAATGAATTTAGGAGACAATCTGCTATGAACCCTAGGAGAAGATTGCGCGGATCTGTTTCTGGGTTTTTCTATGAACTTGAAACGTGGCTTTGATTATTGAGTCCCATTGCGTCTCTTCTTGACTAGTTTTTGATACCAGTGTCTTAGATCAATCCCAGCTCCATGCCCTTTGTTTCTTATGTGTAGAAAGCCCTATTGATACAAGACTGCTGTCGAAGTTAATCTTTAATTTGAATGACTGAAGCAAAAAACAGTCTCATTGAATTTTGGAATTTCGGAGGTGCAATAGGGAGTCGGGGAAGGTGAAATTGAAATTTTCAATTTTCTTCTTAGTGTGACAGAATGGAATGTTGTAGATAATGATTATCACTAGAGACTTCTTTAAATATCATAAAATTGATGTGAATCTCAGCTGCTTGATTTCTTAGACATAGTAATGGATTATGATGGGGAGAGACGACATGTCAAGTTGGGTGAGTGATGTTTAAGAGGAGATGGATGGTTCTTTTGTTTCTGTCCAGATTCCAGACTGCCTTAGACTCATAGGCCATAGCCCTTGGATGATTGTTTCATTGGGCAATATTACTTCAGATGTTGTTTATGAGCCATTATCTAATCATCTAAGAATTTAGGTATATCTTAATCAGTCCTGCAGGAAAGACCCAAGATCTCAATAATACAGGGAGCTTAGAGAGAATGGTAAAACAGCTTACTTAAAAAATGCAGGGTAGAAGACTACTATGTGAAGGAATAAGCTTTGAAGATCACCTAGCTGATATGTTATTTATTAATCTCTTGCGAATTTAAGTGTAACCATTAATCAAAACAATGGATTTAGGAGTGATCATGGATTCCTAGAGAAACACCCCACTCATGCAACAGAAAACTATGGAAAATTAATTTATTTGGTGGAACCACATCAACCATGAGACACGCAGCTATATGATCTTGGGTTTCAGCTTATCAGATGTAGCTGGCTTCTAAAGTAATACATCCCAGGTTAGCAGCACATCACAACACTTATTGTGTTTATGACGACAAGGAAGTGTAGTTTTGACTGAAATCAAACCTAATTTCAATAAACAAAAGTACCCCAATAATACCACACTGTTTCAATGAAAACTTGCAATATTTCTTTTGTCTCTTCTGCACATCATTGCTTGTTTATCCAGGATGAGTTTGAGCTTAAATTAGCAGCAGGCAGTGATAGAAAATGTTGGAAGCTTGTAACATCTACAGTGACCATGTAACTTGTCCCTAAAAATGTAATATTTGAATCGTTTGAAAAATAATGTTGGAAGCTTGTAGCAAGATATTGGTTTGGTGGCAATTCTATAATATTTGAATCATTTGAAAAAAAATGTTCTAGAACAAATGTTACCAAACAGTAAATTAGTCAGAACAGTGTTCTCAGACTAGTTCTGGAACATGTTTGCCAAACAGGCTTAAGGCCAAAAGAACAGCCAAAGAACACTGATCCAGAACATAAACAGAAAAAGGCCACCTCTTGAAAAGAATATCAATTGAGAACAAGAACAAAACAGAACATTACCAAACACAGCCAAATGATTTTGCTAAAAGATTAGATTTGCCGCTGCAGTTGGATTGACATATAGAATGACCTGTGCTGCCTCAGAATAGTTACCTAATTGGTGCAATACTGGTTACAACTTTTGGGTTAAGTGTCCATTCTGTACTACAAGTTGATGAATACATAATGTCGGGTCTGTCATTAAATGGTAGTTGAATTCATATAGGATGATTTTAACCTTTAATTCTTCCATGTGAAATAACTATAGTTAGTAGAGATCCTCCCTCTAGGTTATCTTCAGAAAGTGTCAAATAAAGATCAAAGGCTGGCTTGGAACCGGGCTGCGTAGATACATACTGCATACGAGGGGAACTAGGTACATTTCATGACCATGTTAGCAGATGTTAACAAAGCTTTAAGATAAAAGTTATTATTTAAATATGGTGTGCTATGGAAGTTGGGAAATCATGAGCCTAACTAGACGTCCATTTTTTTATTTTACTTGATAGAAAGTTAACTGGACTATTTTGTTAACTGATTTGTTCAATGAAATAATGAATAAAGAAAGCAAGGTTCAAAATTTCGAGTATTGAGACTCTTGACCCCGTCTTGGTGAGGTGGAGAACCAAGGAGACTTCTTTTTTTTTCTTTTTGCCTGGGAGTTTTGGTGGGCTGTATTGGGGGCCAAATGGCCATTTTGAGGTCTCATACTCCAGGAAATCTTATTATAGCCTACATATACATATGTAAATTGTAAACCATGAGATTGCAAAAATAATCACGCATAGTGGTAGTTTGGATTTGCACCCATGGTTGGCAATATACGTTGAACTGCTGAACCTTGTTGTATACCTAGGATAACATTGCCTATTCTTCACAATGTACTAGAAGACCAAAAAATCCAAATAAAACAATGAGATTATGCACTAGGAAAAGAAGAAACATAATAGTGATTAAGTGTGGAATAAGTCCATACTTCAAACTTCAAATTATATGTATATAAAGATGAGTCACTAAAAACCATAGACCCAACTCTCAACGATACAATGCTGTCTCCATATGAGTACAAATGCTATCCCTCAAGCAATCGTAATGGCTAATGCCACATAGAGTGACATGGAGGATCGGTCCCGTGCAAGGTCTAAACTTGCGGGCGCTAATTCTCCTCTGACTGAATGACAAATGTGGGCCACGTTGTAGTGTGGCAGAAGAAACGCTTGAAGTCCTATACAACTTCCCTATATATGCTGCCATCTACATACTGAAGGTAACCTAATCTAAACTATAGGTCACCGTATTGTGAAGAACTAGCCATAGAGCCATTGTGACTGGATGGTCTCTCAATGCGGTATTTACATCCGGCTGGTCGGTTAGGCAAAGAAGTTGTCCACAAGTTAGATCCACTGTGTGAGTTGACATCATATGAAGGACCATATGCACTAGGAGCAAAGACATTGTCTCCACCATAACTATATGCATTGTACTCCTACCCGGTGTTATCTGGGAGAAAACATGGGGCACAACATTGCCTTGTCTAGTTTTGTCTCTTATACTCAATCCTCCAACACTGGCCGACAAACTATCCACAATTCTACATCAATACCCATGCTACTAGAAATGGCTTCCTCATCTGGTTGAAAACGACAATGAAGCCCTCTCGAATAGGTGTCACATGCAGAGGATGGACGTGCACCGTGGTCCTGATCCTTCGTGGCGTGATCAAACTGAGTCTCCCAAGTGAATCTTGTTGCTGCCTAAATCCACACATCTTCTCCCGGGATGAGATAATTTGGAGGAAAACACGGTCAAGGAGAGCAAAGGGGGTTGGGCTCGGGGCTCCGTGATTGCTCCGATGCCAATGTTAGGATTCACACAACAAGCAACAGATAAATTTGTAAGAGGGGGCAGTAGAAAGCTCGAAACACCATTAGAGTAAGAGAGCTCTAAGATGGATGTTTCAGGCAAGAATTTACGTTGGTATGTTGTATATTGTTGTAGTAGTGAAATTGTCTCAATCTTGGACCTTTGGCGATGTGTTCTCTTGATCTTTATATAGATGAATTTGTCATTGACATTGAGGCATGGTGGTCACGGCATATCGGATATGCCGGTGCGTCCCTCTGCTCCTAGATTGACAGCGGTCATGTCTGCAGAGGTCTTTTCCATATGTCTTGAAAGAAGAATGCGAGTTGACATGTTGGATATTTGGTAGTCGGTATGGTCGGGACCATAGGGTTCTGTTGAGGAGTAGGGTATGGCGCCATTGATGCAAGACATGAGTTGGTGCCAGCATAATAAATGCAGAGTGACTGGGGTGGCTCAATTAATTTTGTTCTCCCTCTTAGCCTTAATTGCCATTAATGCTAAGTGCTCGGTTGGGGGTGCATTAATTATGGCGTGGTCGGGGCAATACCCGCTATTAGACCAAGCCTATTGTGTGTGCCTTGAGCCCATGTGGGTTGATGTGTTGGGTTCTCCTTGCCCCTGATTTCATTGGGCGTGGGCTGACATTTTGTCTTTCCCTTGTCCTTAAGTATGTCCATGTGGCACGATCTCGTTAGCTGGTGTATTTTACACCCAAAAAATCTCATTAGCGCCGGCTCCGGCTCCTGCTCCTCTTTAACCACTTGATACTGCTCTTGGAGGCTTTCATCCCTACCATCATCGTCATCACCACCACAATCAAACGGTGACACTGTGCAAGTATGACCACATCATTATCATATCTACCACCAAGATCAGATGGTGACGGTGTGCGACTATGGCCACTAGAATGGGACTAGTCAGGGTCCTGATCATCTTCTTTGCCAGTAGAGGCTCGAAGGGTCGGGGTGACTGTGTGCGACTCTCCTCCATAGACACTCGTCGACAATTGATTGGCCAGATTGCAGTCGGGCCTCCCCTCAGATTCATCCATCACCGGTTTCTCTCTATCCCTTACCCACTCCACCAAAGGATCCTTATCATCTGTCTCCAATTGGAAATGTCGAGGAGCTCTATCAGGCTTTTTTTTTTTTTTTGGTCCCATGCATATGCATTGCATCCTCAGCCTCATGTTGTAATGCACATACCCCAAGTCATTCAGATGTTTGGAACCCAGTCGGTGGTAATGAGAAGCTTAAAAAATGAAGCCAATCACAAAATAGTAATGCCAATAAAAATCGAAAATGAGAGACCCAAAGTAATGAGAAAATGACTTGTAATGTGAAGCTATAAGGTATCATACCCTGGGGATTATGAAATAATGAAAAAGTAAAAGTGACCGAGATGCGAGGGGAAAACTTTTGTTTAGCATTTCCGGAAAGGCCACCTATTTGTTCGTTTACTGGGTTCAACACGAAATCATGAATAAGATCTACCAAGGATTGCCTAGCATTTGGTATTGAGTTTCCCCTCTGTGTTCAGTAACAAAATGAACCAGAAGTATTACCAAATTGGAACCCAATCGGTTTCACTTCTTGGAGTAGATGAGCTAAAACATACTTTAGATTAGCCAGAGGCGGAACATGATTGGGATAGCACTTTAATTGCTACTTTTCTCAACTCAAAAGCGTCTCCCCCATGCAACACCTACTATTCAATTGCATCATAGCAAAAAGATTTGTTATTTGTGTTTTGGTAGTTCCAAAACTCCCAAGAGCATCCCCGAAAGTTTTTATCTATATCTATTTGGAAATTTCTTAACATTAGTCATTAGTTCTAGTTAGAGTAATTACTTATTCCAAATCCAGCCACTGAACCATAAAACCCACCTCCTTATTGGCAGTAGACTATAATGTTCAACTTGGCTCCAACTTTGCAACAACTTTCTTCACAGCTTTTATGAGCATCCTTATATTGGTACTTAGGGTTTAAATAGTATGCTGAAAATTGGCACATAGATATTGTCAATGTGTTGCATACTTTGATAGGGAAAAAAAAAATAGTAAAAGCATTACTATTAATTATAAACTGTAAGGTGAATTAGATACGTTAAAAAAATTACTCACCAGCCTTATGCAGGGGATGCATAAGTTGGAGCTCCCACCGATCCTTAATAATCTTTAGGAACACCCTGATGCCACGTCGTAGCACAGTGTGCACATGTTCCTCCAACAAGTCCACGATAGCATACAATAGTAGCATGGTGGGCTTGAAAGCAGTGAGTCAGTGACTACCAACCTCAACACCTTGACTATCTCCGACGAAACCACTCCTCACTTCTTAGATGCAAACATTGATCTGAGGCCTACCATCATCACCTTAAAGCTCGGCAATGCAATGTAGTTAGTGGCAAATCTGGCGATACTAGGTCTGACCAACCCCCCTCCATATTTGTTCCTCGACAATTGTAGTGCATACCCATCATCCATGGTTGTCGACAAAGCTCGTCATCTGTCTTGCTCTCCCAAGTCTCAACTACATGCTTTACTATTTTATCTTCCCCATGTCCTTCAGCAGATCAACCCAATGGGTTGCACATGGGGTCCAAAAGAGCCGATATATACTGTTTTTCATCATCTTCTCCCCAACCTTCTTAAATTTACTTCCGTTGTCCGCACAGTTGTTAAGGCATCGCCTAGGCGTCTAGGAGCCTTGGAGGTGCCTTGGTTGCCTTGGGCCAACACCTTGAACGCCTTGTCGACGTGACAACCTTGGTTGTCCGTTACAATCTTGAGAATGTTCTCCACCACCACATCATTCACTACATCCTTAAATAAACCATAAATGTATTTTGCATCCTTTCTCTTCTTTGATGCATCCACGGATTTGAGGAACACTGTCTTCTCATCACAATCGACCATGAAGTTGACGATGGACTTTCTCATGGGCCCAGTTTAATCATCATTCATCACACATGATCGTCGTCCCATAAGATTTCCGCTTCCCGTAAAGCTGTTTATCCACCCCTCTAGGTCCTTTTTCTGCCTAGGCAAATAAACATACATTAACTCATATGCATTGGGCCCTTTGATCCCAAGGGTCAGCTTCAACAACTGTGTCTAGCATAGTATGATAGTAGGGCCTTGCGATGGCGTGTGCTGGATTGTTGTGGAACAACATCTAATTAGACACAACATCTCCAGCTTTCTCCTTCCTATTACCCCACTTCTGCTTTAATCTTTAATGCTTGGTGCCTTCCTGAACATGCTGGGATCCTGTCGTAGGATCTCAAAGTAGTCCTCATCACGTGATCTCCTAATGAGTCCTGGCTGTGGGTGTGGCTGGTCTGATCCACTACCATTGCCACCTGCTCGTGCTCAGATGGACCAGCTCCTCCTCTGAACTTCGTCGCCCTATCCTGCTCCTCATAATAAGTGACTTTGCTGCCACTTTTGCCCATTGCAGAGCTATAGCCTCCACCTCTATCCCAACATCACCAACCATCTCATCATCAGAATCCCCCTCCTCTTGTTTGGGTCGCTAGAACTACTTCTTCAAACTGCATCTTCACTTTCTCTTCTTCTACCTTCCTCTACTACCTTCCACAGGAACTATAGGGCATTGGGCCACATCGGTACTTGTCCCACTTATGTGTTGTTTCAGTCTTATGATCCCACCTGACTGAAGCTTCTTCCCACATAAATTGCACTGTGTTTGATGGCAAAGGGGTTAAAACATATCAAATTAACAAGCTCTCTTTGCTACAGGTTCTCTAATCAGTCCAAATATAAAATATGCAGGAAAAAGTAATAGAAAAAATTACTTATCTTGAAATCTGACCGTCAGAAATTTATGAAATTTGGTTTGGAAGTCCTTGATAACACTTATGAACACTCCTCCGAAGTTAAAGAAGATCTGAGAAAAATTGAAGAAGTTGTGGGGCCCGAAAGTTGACTGAACATGTTAGCGCCCCAGAGCTGGAAGATGATTGATTGTTTCTAGTTTGGTAGTAGTTTATCAATAGGGAACTCAATGGATCTATAGGTAGGCTATGTCACCAGCCAGTGTAGTATGTTTGTATCTCAAAGCAAGAGTCAAAATATCAAGGAAGAAAGAGGAACAAGAGGTTGAGTCTCACAACCTGGTGAGGCTCAACCAGAAATTAATTACTTTTAATTTTCTGGAAAAACTCTACTGCAGCCAGCCTGCATTCTCTTTATTTATAGCTTTGAAACATTACAAATAAAATAGGAAAAAATTAAACTTGGAAAAGTTAAACCTCCTTTATAACTTAGGAAGTTTCTAAAACATAAAAATAGGAAAGTTTCTAAAAACTGGAATTAGGAAACTAGATTTTAGGCAAGTTTTAATCTCCAAGAAACTAAGACTTCTAAACTAACTAGCCTAATTTTTAGAAAACTAAACAATGGAAATAAGTAAACTAAAAATTAGGAAACTAACCAAAAGATTCTAACTACTGCTGTTGGTACTGTTCACGAGAACAGTACCGCGTGAACAATGTTCACGTGAACAGTGTGGGTTGGGCCCATGTTGACAGATCCTTGGGCTGGTCCACTACTGGCTGGTCCTTGGACTGCATCAACTCCCCCCCACTTAAAAAGAACTCGTTCACGAGTTTTGTAATGGTGAAGAATGACTACAGAGGGGTCGGTAGGCAGCACCTGTTGATCTTGAAACTTAAACTGTGCTTGCGACGTTGGAAGAAAATCCATCACTTTGGGTCCATTTTCTTCAAGATATTTAGAAGGTATTATGAAATCAACATGTTCAACATCTTGAGGAAAGTCAAGTGGAATCATGGTATCCATGGGGACGATCTTATTCAATTCTTCGTCTTTCACAATTTTCTCCATAACACCGTGGTTTTCATCAGAACTGTGGTCACCATTGTCAATCCATGAAGCTTTAGTAAAGGCATCAAAATTATCCACATCCACTTTTGGGGCAATCAAGACCATACTGGTGATTATATGGTTTCCATATGAATCCTCACCATCATCCATGACATCCGTATTAGGAACAGAAGTGTCATCACTTTGCGGTTCACATACCTGTGTATCTGGGTTGGCCTCGATTGCAGCAACTAAGGAGTTTATCTTTAATTTTTGTGGACAATCTCTAGCAAAGTGACCATATGCATTGCAGTGATAGCATTGCACATCCGTAGCTGCTACCATGAGAGTTTTACCTTTATCTGTCGTTGGAGTAGCATGAGATGTAGTCCCTATGGCTTTGCTGTTTGATGTAGGCTGCTTCAATTCATAAGAATTGGAGGTGGGCTTCGGTGTTGACTTCAAAAGGTCCTCAGCTTGGAAAGCTTTATCTACACAGTCGTTAAAACTAACAATATCAACCATTTCCATTTTTTCTCTAATTTCAGGTCGCAGCCCTAAACGGAACCGAGATATCATCTGATCATCGTTGTCCCGTGATCCAGACCGTGTACATAATTGATAAAATTGATATACGTAGTTTTCCATAATCATATTACCTTGTCAAAGATTGTTTAGCTGGTCATGCAACCTTCTTTGGAAGGACCGAGGCAAATACTTTTCTTTCAATTCTTCCTTCATCTCCTCCCAAGTAGTGGGTTCTCTACGACTCCTCATGAGACTATACTCATAGTTACGCCACCAATCACGAGCACCCCCGACAAGTTTAGAACGGGCCAATTGCAGCTTTCGAGGTTTAGGAAGGTTAAACCAATCGAAATAGTCATCTAGAGAATTCAGCCAGTCTTGAAAGGCTTCGGGGTCTTGCCTCCCATGAAACTCCTTGAGGTCCATCCGTACCTTATGAGTTTGGTAACGGATAGGTTCATCATAGTCTTCATAGGGTAGGTTGTGGTATTCCTCTCTAGGGACTCTTTGAGGAGCCCTAATAACACGTCTTGGCATTAGGTTGGCATTATGAATTTCTCTTCTAGGGGCTTCTATTCTAGCCGGCCTAGGATTATCCCGTTCCTCCAAATTACTTATTCTCCCATCTACGCTATCTAACTTGGCATCCATTTTGGTCAATCGTTGGAGAACCAAATTAACAAGGTTTATTGGATTGATTAGGAGAGTTAGAACTCTCCTCAGCCATACTCTGATACCAATTGATGGCAAAGAGATTAAAGCATATCAAATTAACAAGCTCTCTTTGCTACAGGATCTCTTATCAGTCCAAACATAAAATTTGCAGGAAAAAGTAAAAGAAAAAATTACTTATCTCGAAATCTGACCGTCAGAAATTTATGAAATTTGGTTTGGAAGTCCTTGATAACACTTATGAACACTCCTCCGAAGTTAAAGAAGTTCTGAGAAAAATTGAAGAAGTTGTGGGGGCCCGAAAGTTGACTGAACTTGTTAGCGCTCTAGATCTGGAAAATGATTGATTGCTTCAAGTTTGGTAGTAGTTGATCAAGGGATAAAATATTTTTTTATGCCGATAAAATATTTTAGACACTGTTAGTGCCTTGGTTGCCTTGGGCCAACACCTTGATAAACTACTACTATTAGGCCTTAGTTTTAATGTACTTTGGTTAATATTTACCGGGAATAATAGGTTCAAGCAACTGATACAAACCTATGCTTCAGTGTCTATAAAAAAAAAAAATTTATCTAGTTTTCTCAGATCAAATAAGATACACTTACTGATACAGCTTGATACACCTCGATATGAACCGATATGGATCGATATGGTCGATACATACATATAAAGATTGATACAATTGATTTTTTTCACTTTTTCGGTCTTCTTCCTTTTTGAAAACTTACAATTCATGTGAACCAAAGGTTGTAGCTCATTAAATACATCCTTGGAAATACTTCAAGATTGCTTATTATAGTGTTTTTATGCTTAAAAATTGTGTTTTGCATGTTCCCTAATTATTCCCGTGTGTATTTTGTCCCATATCCTAGAGTATCCATCGTGTCCATAATATGACACGTCTCTTAAAATCGCCCGACTGTTACGCTACCGATACACGATACTTTAATCCTTGATGAAACTTCTCCAAAAAAATAAATTTGTGCAAAGAACATCGTGAATATTGGTTGCAAAAAAAATATATTTTCCTACAACAACAAAAAAAAAAACCCGTGTTAATATAAACTATTTGGTGCTCAATTTTATATATTTTAGACACTGTTGGCTGATATATTGCCTAATGGTGTCAGAATTTTTTTTTATGCCGATAAAATATTTTTTAATTTATAGACACTGAAGCATAGGTTTGTATCATGAAAACTAGGTAGTAGTTGTTTTAGTAGTAGGTTTGTATGTAGTTGTTTTAGTAGTCTTAGTTTTAATGTACCTCGGTTAATAAAAGCTTGTTTTCATTATGCAATAGTACTGTGGGAGAGATAATTGCAGCCGCGGGAGGAGATGGTAGACGTAGGGACATGGCATGGCAGTATGGAACTGCAATTGGAGATGATAAAAGGAAAACACTGATGCAGTCCAAGGACCAGCTAGTAGTGGACCAGCCCAAGGATCTGTCAACATGGGCCCAACTCACACTGTTCACGTGAACATTGTTCACGTGGTACTGTTCACGTGAACAGTACCAACAGCAGTAGTTAGAATCTTTTGGTTAGTTTCCTAATTTTTAGTTTACTTATTTCCATTGTTTAGATTCCTAAAAATTAGGCTAGTTAGTTTAGAAGTCTTAGTTGCTTGGAGATTAAGACTTGCCTAAAATCTAGTTTCCTAATTCCAGTTTTTAGAAACTTTCCTATTTCTATGTTTTAGAAACTTCCTAAGTTATAAAAGAGATTTAACTTTTCCAAGTTTGATTCTTTCCTATTTTATTTGTAATGTTTCAAAGCTATAAATAAAGAGAATGCAAGTTGGTTGCAGTAGAGTTTTTCCAGAAAATTAAAAGTAATTAATTTCTGGTTGAGCCTCACCAGGTGGTGAGACTCAACCTCTTGTTCCTCTTTCTTCCTTGATATTTTGACTCTTGTTTTGAGATACAAACATACTACACTGGCCGTATGTTTTAAAAAATATTTTATCGGCATAAAAAAAAATTCCGACACCATTAGGCCATATATCAGCCAACAGTGTCTAAAATATATAAAATTGAGCACCAAATAGTTTATATTAACACTGGTTTTTTTTTTTTTTTTTTTTTTTTTTTAATTTTCGTTGTAGGAAAATATATATTTTTTGCAACCAGTAATTCAGAATATATATATATATATATATATATATATATATACACCACACACGCACACACACAGGTTTTAATGCTAAAAATTTTATCCCCAACTATCAAGTATTCATCATGTTCTTTGCACAAATTTATTTTTTTGGAGAAGTTTCATCAAGGATTAAAGTATCGTGTATCGGTAGCGTATCGGTCGGACGATTTTAAGAGACATCGTATCATGGACACGATGGATACTCTAGGATACGGGGCAAAATACACACGGGAATGATTAGTGAACATGCAAAACACAATTTTTAAGCATAAAAACATTATAATAAACAATCTTGAAGTATTTCCAAGGATTAAAGACAGTTGATGACATTTAATGAGCTACAACCTTCGGTTCACATAAACTGTAAGTTTTCAAAAAAGAAGAAGACCAAAAAAGTGAAAAAAACTCAATTGTATCAATCTTTATATGTATGTATTGACCGTATCGATCCATATCGGTTCATATCGAGGTGTATCGAGCTGTACGGTAAGTGTATCTTATTTTTTGCGAGAATGAAAACTTAAGTATATCAATACATATCAAATGTATCGACCGTATCAAAGTGTATCAAGCCGTATCGGTTCAATACGGTCGATACATGTGGATACACTTTTTGTTTTAAAAAAAGAGATATGTATCAAAGAATATCGTATCGACCATTACCGATACAAATATGTATCGGTGGATACAGGGCGTATCATATCAATACTTAAAACCATGAGTTTCATACCTTAAACTCTTGAATCATGGTTTTAAGTATTGACACGATACGCCCTGGATACGATACTATTCGATACGTATCTCTTTTATTTAAACAAAAAGTGTATCCACATGTTTCGAACCAATATGCTCGATACACTTCGATACGGTCGATACACTCAATACGTATTGATACACTTAAGTTTCCATTCTCGCAAAAAATAAGATACACTTACTGATACGGCTCGATACACCTTGATACAAACCAATACGGTCGATACACACATATAAAGTTTGATACAACTGATTTTTTTTCCACTTTTCTGGATTTTTCCTTGCTGATAACCTATAGTTCATGTGAACCGAAGGTTGTAGCTCATCGATTGTCATCAACTATGTCTTTAATCCTTGGAAATACTTCAAGATTTCTTATTATAGTGTTTTTTATGGTTAAAAATTGTGTTTTGCATGTTCCCTAATCATTCTTGTCCAAGCGTATCTATCGTATCCATGATATGATACAATACGTTTCTTAAAATCACCCAACCGATACACTACCGATACACGATACTTTAATCCTTGCTTGAATGTGTTCAAATATCTATCCAAAGTCTCAAATGCAGTAGAAAATGATGTGGCTGGCAACTCTCAACCAGGTGTGCCAGTAAACTGGAGGGTTGATGTGGCAAAAATCAAGCCAAATGCCCCCAAATCCCCTTCTTGGCACTGAAACTGTCGAGAAACACAGGTCTCGGTCGAAAGCCCTGTCCAGACATTGCGTTTTATACATGGTTTTTGGTCCATTGCATTGTTTGGGTGCCACTGGCTGGGCACCCAATATGTGGAAGGGAGACTCGAACATGATAACAAGACTCAATCAAGTTCTCCAGTGGTGCTTGAATCCTATACACTTTGTCTAGGTTAAGTATTTACCTCCCTCCAAAGAAAGAGAGAAAGGGGGGGTCAGACTACATTGACTTGGCCATTCATTATATAAATATTGTAACTGTAACAAGTACATGGAAATATTTTTTTTTGGGTCTAGTGACACTTGAAAATATTGTAGGAAGAAGAAAGAAAAGGATACCTGTTAAACCTTTATGGAAAAGAAGCAACTATTAGACATGGTGTCCTGTTGTGCAGGAACCTATAGGCAGCTCAAATAAGCCAAGTCTTTCCAACCATTGAAGTTGGTTAGAATTTTGAGAAATGTTTAGAGGGTTTGCCTACATGTCTTCCCAATGCTCGCCTCTAACCTGGTGGAACCACCCTCTTTTTGCATAAATCGCTCCAAGGAATTAAGTTTTGAATTTGGGCTGAATTCTTTTTTGATGCTACTGCATCTGACATCAATGATGGCTAAAACTTGAAAGTTCTTTCTGCGTGTGATTACTATATTTGTCTAAATTTGTCAATTTTATAATTCATGATCATGAAATTTTTTCCTTTGTGAGAAATCATAATTATAATATGCATTTATCAAAATAATTGAGAATACTTATGGTATCCCATGATCTCTGTCCCACCCCCCAAAAAAAAAAAAAAAAAAAAAAAAAATCCAATTTTGATCTAATTATGTAAATGTTTTCTGAATCCCTATATTCTCTGAGGATGTATGCATATTGGCACCTTCAATTTAAAAAAAAAAAAAAAAAAAAAAAAAAACCTTGCGATTCTCCACTTCCTTTCCTGTTACTTGTTTTGAGATTTAAACTAGTGCAATCTAGAGTTTGCTGAAACCGATGTTACTTGTTAGTTTTTTACTCATTTCTGTTTATATGGTTGGAACTGTAGAGTATGGAAAATATTCTCGTTCAAGCCAAGTGGTCTTATCTTGGTTCTGTTTGATACAGGTCCATCAAACTGTTAAGCCATTGTCGGTTGATTCTTCTATTGTTCAACTAGAACATGGTCTAGTTGACATATTTGTCAGCCTTTGTAGGTTAGAATGGCAGGCGGGTTACCAAGAGTTAGCAACTGCATTATTTCAAGCTGAAATTGAGTACAGCTTGTTTTCTCCTTCTTTACTTCTCACACAGCAAAGTAAACAAAGACTATTTGAGCACTTTTGGAACAGCGAAGGTGCAGCAAGGCTTGGAGAAGAAGGTGCCCTTGGGTGGTCTACTTGGCTGGAAAAAGAGGAGGACAATAGGAAGAAAATTATTGCTGAGGACTCTGCTCAAGAAAATGAAGGTGGTTGGACAGGTTGGTCACAGCCACTATCAAGAGATAATGTAACTAGTAAAGATTCAGAGGATTTTGTAGAAGATGCTGTGGGTGTTCAGGATGCGGGAGAGGAATTTGAGACAGAAGATGTCAAGCAGGAAGATGATATAGAAGATTTGTTAAAGAAGCTAGGAATTGATGTTGATGCTGAGGCTGTGGGTGAGGTTAAAGATACAGCTACCTGGACTAGATGGTCAGAAGAAGAACTATCAAGAGATTGTGGGCAGTGGATGCCTGTGCGTGAAAAATATGGTGCTTTCTTCTGTCTTTGTCCTTATCGATGATTGCATCTGTTTTCATATTAGATTGCATCATTTTATTTTCCTAATGTTGATTCATATGCCAGTATAATCTTTAGATTCTGCTGATGTGATAAACTCATTGAATTACTTTTTTTTTTCCTTCCATTCTCACTCTTTCAGTAATTTATATGCTTTATTTGATTTCTTTTCCTGACAGGGACTTCACGTATAAATGACACACTAGATAGAGAAGGTGATGAACAACTTCTGAGAGTTATTTTGTTTGAGGATGTTAATGAGTACCTATTCTCCTTGTCCTCAGAAGAGGCTCGTTTCTCTCTTGTATCCCAATTCATCGATTTCTATGGTGGAAAGATTTCTCAATGGTGGGTGACTTACCTATAGTTAAATATATTCTAGGCTGTTTAATGCTATATGTTTGGCTAGTACTTCAGATGTTTTGTTCGAAATTCTCTGGGATCTGGGGCAATTCCTCAGGTTTATATGGTTGATTTATTAGTAGACCATGTACCTGAAGTTTTTTGTTATACTAGGGGCATTTTTGCACTTTTGGGAAATTAGGGTTTCTCTATTTTTGTAATGCCTTATGCCCACAAAAAATCCTTTTCTCTGCCTCCACATCTCTCTCTTCTTTCTTTTGCAATCTCTCTTCTCTCTTCTCTTTTTTTCTCTTCCCGCTTTTACTTGCAGGTTTGAGAGTCTCGCTCTTTTTTTTTGGTAAATAGAGTCTTGCTCTTTCAACATATATAACATTGAAACTTATGTAAGTTTTGGACTTGCCCAGTCGTGTGACTTTATAAGTTCCTTTGTAAAATTGCAAGTGTGCTCATATTTGTAGTCAATGATCCATTCTAATATGCCCAGAGTGAATTTCATTTTTCTTTACTGGTAAATGTTATTTGTCAATGCTTTAGATACGTAGATGGATTTTTAAAGTATAAAATGCATGCAGTATATACTATATAAAAACAACTTCAAAGTTCAAATAAATTAGATCAACTGGCCGTGTGACAATCTAAAACTGTGGTAAAGGATTCCTTTTCTAATTTCTAGGAGATCAGGTTCTTGCATGATAATTCTAGAGACGAAGGAATTCTAGGTGTAATGAACTGCTTGAGATTTTGAGGACTCGTTTGTAATTGTTTAGAGAGAAGGGGTTATCCTTTGATGAATATATGCATAATTTGCTAAGGGATGAATCGATGCGGCACATATGTTCATCAACTTGGATGTGTTGATGATGGTCTGAAGTTGTCTTTGTGGCTTATCCTGATTCCTGTAGTAGTTCTTATTTAGTTGTAGACAATGTAAATATAAAATAAAATTTTCTGATAATTTTAAACCTCTGACAGTATCTATAGTTAGTTGGTTCATGAATATTTAATTGTACAAGGCATAAATGGTTTATATAAGGGACAAAATATTGAAATATGGATTACCCTAAAATTTTCCCTCTGTTCAGCAAAGTCAACTAGAACATTTGAATCTTGTCCGAACATGTTTTCATGATTGCTAACATTAGAAAACAAAAGTAGACAGATTTTGTGCAGAGATTTTAGAATCAGCATTGGCCTTGAATTTCCTTGAATCTCTTTCTTACTGATAAGTAAACAAGAATTTGTTAATGGAAAGGAGAAGGGTTATTATGAAATACAGGCTGAAATAAGTATGCACAAGGATACATTACTCTTCATTTTATGCTAGCTAAGGTAGTAAGGTTTTGAATTTTCTGCTGAGAGGAAGTTTATGGTTGCTAATCGACTTCAAAGGGGTATATTAGAGAAACGATGGTGAGAAATCATTAAGTATTGAAGGAAAAAATACTAAGAATACCGACTATTGAATGGAGAATATTTAAGGAAAAAAACTTAAGAAACACGCTTAAAGATTCAAGAAAGAGCAATAAAACTAACCAGCAGCATTATGTATTGCAGAAAAAGCTTGATTGCAGCCAACAACAACCCCAGGAAATTCTGTAGGAAACCTGTTAAATAAAGTGGAACAGCCCCACGAAATACCACTTGGGGGTCAATCAAAACCTTAAGGTATTAGGTGGAGATAGTTCAATGATATATTAAGATACATCCGAGGTCCCAGACCACTGGGATTATACCTTTATAATTCCCTCATCTCAACACTCTCCCTCACGTGTAGCTACACGTAAAATATACATCTTGAGAAGGATAATAAACAGACCTGGGACTGATACTATGTTAAATAAAGTGGAATAGCCTCATGAAATGCCACTTGCGAGTCCAACTCAAAACCTTAAGGTATTAGGTGGAGATAGTCCAATGATATATTAAGATACATCCTAGTCCTCGACAACTGGGATTATACCTCTATAATTCCCAACATCTCAACAAAACCAATACAACTAGACTGCACCCAATAAGAACCCCAGGAATTCCATAATCTCTCAATCCATAAAAAGAAACCTGAATTTAAATGTCTCCACCTGCTGTGTTTATAAAAGTTTGTATTATTCTTCCACAATTACTGCAAGATTCTTAACTTAATTCCTAACTAAAATAAGAGTCCAAGTGTGACCATTGCAACATAGAAACTCTTTCAAGTGCTTAACCCTTTTTCTGAACAAATGAAAATTACTGGCTTAAGAAATAACCTCTAAATAAAATTCCTAATTATAACTTCCTAAAATGTAGATCCATAGTTGTCAAGGTCTAGGTCTAATTATAACTTCCTAAACCATAGATCTGTAGTTGTGAAGGCCTTGCCTAGGCCTTGCCCAGGCCCCAAGGCCCTCTAGAATGGGTATAGCCTGCACTAGCTTAGTTTTTTATAACTTGGCACAAGGCTTTGTCGCCAAGGCCTTGCCAAGCACTGCCTTGGTGAAATCAGCCAGATTTTGACCTAGGTCACACCCAAATTTTTTCTTTTAATCTCATGTATGATTCTATGTTCTTGTGGTGCACCTTATTGCAGCGTCATATCTTTACAGGGGTTGGTAACATTGTGAAAGCAAGTATAACTAAGCTCTTAGTAGTTGGTAAAACAAATAATTCCTTGATCATTTGTTGTTCACTTGCTTATTTTGATGAGTTTTGAGTGATCCTTGGTTGGTTGGTGATTGCTTGATGTCTCCTCTTTTGTTTTGCTATAATTTTTTTTTACCAAGTAGACTAAATATTAACAATTTAACATAACTTGGTCAGAATATTAGTAAGTAGTAAAAATAAGTACTAACCTAATGTGAAAGGTCCTAAACTATATCCTGTTTTATGCTTGCTTTTGACCAATAAGGCCTTGCCTAGGCTCCAAGGCTATTGGTCAGTGCCTTGATAACTATACATCCTTGTTGCTGGATGGAATCATAGAATGCCTAATGTAGGACCAGTCCCCAACTCAACAAAAAAGTAGGAACCAGCCCACAGGTGGATCCTTCTTGAACAACAAAAAGAGCAGAAACAACATCAGTTCAGAATTAGGAGGTTTTACTCACTGCCATAATCAACCGCCAGATGATCCTCAAACTGATGACGAATAAAGGCCTATGGGAGGGTTGGGTGATGTAAAAATATGGCCTGCACTGATGGCCATTCTGAAGACACTTGAGATTGAAGAACTCAGCAGAAGTAGCCACTAAACAGTAAACCATGAACAATAATCAGAAAGATAGGAAGAAAAAGAGAAGAATAGAACCTTGGGAGTCCCACCTAAGGTTGGGTATGTCCCACAGCCTAGGAATCCCACTTGACATTGCAATGGCAAGCTTTCCTTATTCTTAAATCGTAGTTGCTCTTGTCCCCTTTCATTTATGTATATAGCCAATGGCTTTGATTACAAAATTGTAAATAGAGAATGGCAACTCTTGTTGCCCAAGTTTTTTTAGAAATAGAAACTTCCTATTAGATCCTTGCAAGAAATAGAAACTAAGCTAATATCATTTGAGCTAACAAAAACTTTCTAAATAATGAAATAGTAACTCACTATTCTTCTTAAACAAAGTACTTCTAAAAACAGAAAATAGAAACTACTAAAAGCTAAAGACTTGCTTGGGCAGCACTCCACTTAGAATTAGAAAGTGCTGAAATAGAATGCTGGCCAAGGAATCTTAAAGCATATTTTCAAAACAGCTCCTAAAATCTGTTGGTACTGTTCACATGAACAGTGCCACAAGAACAGTGTTTTGGCTGGCTGGTTTTGACCTGTTGTTCCCATTAGCATGGGTTGCTGTCGACTGAACAGTACTGCATTAAAAAGAAGCTTTGAGGACTAAAGACTTGCTTGGGCATTACTTCAATTAGAATTAGAAAGTGCTGAAATAGAAGGCTGGCCAAGGAAAAGCATCTTTTCATTACAGCCTCTAAAATGAGTAAAATCTGGTGGTACTGTTCATGTGAACAGTGCCCCATGAACAGTGTTGGCTGGCTGGTTTTGACCTGTTGTTCCCATTAGCATGGGCTGCTATCGGTTGAACAGTACTGCATCAATCCCAATGAAGTCTTGTTGAATCAAATCAGAATTCGATTTGTCAATCCCTAGGATTCATAACAATTCCCCAAAACAACAGGAAAAAAAAGGGAAGGAAAAAAGAGAAACAAAGGAAACTAATTATCCACCTTATTTAATGCATTACAATTAACCCAAGATCATGTAATGAAGCTTGGAAACTTGTTTGGTTGTGAAGAGGAAAACTCCAAATTATATTCTCATTTGGTTGTGAATAGGAAAACTCCAAATTATATGATTCTTTCTCTTAGGCTATGATTGGATATCAAGAAAAGAAAAGAAAAAATAGCATAAGACAAAAGTAATGATTAAATAATGATCAGTTTGTGTCTTTCTCCAATTTAAAAAAAATATTGTTCCTTTTATTTTCTTTTCTTTTCTTGGCTTCCAAACATAGCCTTAGAAAGTCAAAGTAAATAGGGTTTCTAAAGACCTTAGATAAATGTTTCTAAGATTTAAAGAAAGAAAAAAAAAAGGATTTTGCATGGCCATATTCGATACATATTTAACTGGATAAACTCAATTAGGGATTCGTCTGTGATCCGTTTCAATTGCTTGAATCATCTGAATCAGACCGAGTCAGTTTAGTCATAGAATCTGTATGGATTCAAAGGATTCTTGTAAAAGCGATTCAACAAGGGCTGTGAATTGTTTGTGCTTTGATTCACTTTGAATCGTAAGTTTCATCGACTGATCGCTGAGATTTAACAACAGAGCTATTTATGGATCCCATTGCAAATATTTCTAATCAAATTAAAATTCCTAAAAACGGAAATTGCTATCACAACAAGGCACTCACTCTATCTGTAAATGGATCATATTTCTTTTCCATAATGAATTGGAATTGCAAGACCCTTGTATATCTGGAGGTAAGTGAATAAGATTTCAAACTGCACTAAAATCATGTTAACCTGACACTTTGTCTGTAAATTGATCATATATTTTCCATAATGGCTTGGAATTGCAAGAGCCTTCCTTGTCTATCTGGATTCTGGAGGTCTTAAGCAGATAAATTTTGACCTTCCAAAAATTGTTGTGCTAATGGAAAATTATAAAAATATCTGAAAATGACTGAATTCAGAAAGTAAATCTACTCATGCTGTCCTGTGGGTTCAGCATAGGCTTTCCTCAGAATAACATTACTTTTGTAAACTTTAGATGCTCCAACATTAAAAACTCTTATGGAAGATGGAATATTTGATACAATATTCTGGCTTGGAAATAATGGAGAGAGAGAATTTAGATGGTGAAAGTGGATTTCTAAAACAAATATGTGTGGGCTTTAATAAGCTCTTACAGGGTTGGCATATTCATCTAAGAGATTCTAGAGGGTCTAGTTATAGAGAATTTGTATCTAAGGGTGTGGATATAAAGTTGGTATTACTTTGTGTAAACATGGGGAAACTCATCTTCTGTACTATTTTGGTGGAGCGCTAATGAAAGTTTTGTTATGGATAAAAAAAAATGTGATGTGGTCTTGGGATGCAAAACTCTGTTTTAGGATTGCTATGGCCCAACCCGGATATATATAATCTCAAATAATAGGATGAGCGGAAAAACTATAATTTTAGGGACAATGCACGGTCTTAAGAGTAAGTTAACAGGGAAGGGGACAATTTAGGAATTAATTCTAAAGGGATAGGGTAATTGTGGAATGTAAGATATAGATGGGATAAAATAGAAGCAATTGCGAAGGAGCAGTTATTTATTTATTGGGGAAAAGACAATTACCTTCCCTGTAACTTACCTTATTGACAGTTGTCCCCCAATGGTTTTGAAAAAGACAGTTACCTCCCCTAAACAAACTATTAAAATCCAAATAGACCCACGCCGTTAGAAATATTCCATTAGATGCTAATGGTGGGAGCTAATATTTCCTTAATGACCAAATTAACCCTTTACAAGGGTGATTGAAATAAAAAAAAAAAAGAAAAAAAAAAGAGAGTAAGAAGTGAAGGAGAAGATGGCGGTGGGCTTTCTCTTGACCAAAAAGAAGAAAAAGCCATCTAAAACCTTTCCCATTTGCACTGTCTTCCGTTTCGTTCCCTTTTACATTAGAAATCCATCCAAAACCCCATTCCATTTGCTCCCTCCACTAGCCTTGGACAACGATGAGCAGATTCAGAAGAATCGAGGTTTTTGATCCTTCATCGTCTCTTTCACCCCCAAACCCTTTGCCCTTGGACCTCTCTTTCCTGTCCCATCTACATGCTAGCTCTTCAAATTCGTCACTGATCTCATCCAGATCCGGAGAACCCCCTCATCCTCCTCTTACAAGAGGTTACAGGCTCGCACCGGCCCCGATTCCTGTTTGCGAACCCTCTGCGACCGGGTTTTCGTTCTTGAGCTTGGATTCGATTACTTCCTAGAGAAAAAGACTTTGAAGCTTCATAGTTTGAATCAAGATTCATAGTTTGAATCAAGCTTCATAGTTTGTTTGTCACATTCACAGTTGTTCAGATCAAGAAAACATGTTCAAGAAATCAGGTTCTGAAGCTTTCTTGCCCTAATTTCATTTCTTCTCTGGGTTGAAGTCTTTCGATTCAGTGTTTGTAATCTCCTACGGATGGTGCACAAGATGATGTAGCTAGTCTTATCGATTTCTTTTTCCAAGAGTTCTCTCGAAGTTCTGCTTCACTATTTCTTGTTCGACTAAGCATGAATCTGTGTTTTTCTATCTGTTGATATTCTACAGTCTCTTTTGTTTTTTCATTGCAGAGGTACATATTTCCTACAATCATTTTGGTTCTCAAACTCCACAAAAATGCATTATCATCAGTTTTCTCTTTGAAATCTCTCTTCGAATTTCAGATTTCTTCTCCGACCATGATTCTTTATCTTCTCCGGCCGTGATTCTTGAAATTTCAGAGTTCTCCGTCTCTGTTTTGTTTTAACGGATCTCGTTCTACTGGAGTTCTTTTGTTTCTGATCTTGCATCTCAGATCTCGTTCCTGTTCATCAGTTTTTTTTTTCCCAATTTTTTTTCTGTTTTCTCATCTTCTCCACCGGATTGAAAGAGGGGTTTTTCTCTTCTTTCCCGGCAATATTGGTTTCAGAAACTTGAGGGTAGAATTGTCCACAAAAAATATAATTTTAACACCGTTAAAAATTGGGGCTATTTGGATTTTAATAGTTTGTTTAGGGGAAGTAAATGTCTTTTTCAAAACCATTAGGGGTCAACTGTCAATAAGGTAAGTTACAGGGGAGGTAACTGTCTTTTACCCTGATTTATTTTTTACCTTTGGATTATAAGGTTAAGTGATATGTGGGGGAGGGGGTTGTCTTCAATTTCTCTATCAGAACCGGAGGTGGAAGAACTCTGCCAATACATATCCAAATGACTTGAAATTCTGGACTTAGATAGTTAACTCAAAGTTCTCTGAAATCCAACCAATAGTTAATTGAATCAGGAGTCTGAGAGGTAATAATAGAGTCCTGAAACGAAGCCTGGAGAAAGAGAGAGATTCAGGCCTGCGTTTTAGTTCGGAACTCTCAGTTCCAGCAAGGTTCAGGCTGGGAATTTGCAGGTACGGTTGCCCAAGGGTAAGGTGTTATTTTACAAAATCTGAGAAGAATGGGAGAGGATTGAGGGAGATCGACAGAGACTGCTGTTACCGCCAGAACCGAACAGAGAAAAGAAGAAAGAGAAAATAAGAAAAACAAAAGAATAATACAACAACAGAGCTTTATCCCAACTAAATGGGTCGGCTACAACAGAAGAATAATAAAATAAAGAAATAAGGACAATAAAAGAAATAAAGAAAGAAAGTGGGAGAAGGGGCTTTCCTTGATGAAGAGGAATCGAATCAGTGAAAAACGGGAAGAGAAGCACCGTAGGGAAGAAGAAGAGAGAATAATCACACGACAGCCTGCAGACTCACGCTACAACAAACTCAAACTCAAATCAATAATCTATTCAATATGTGTTGATTAATAGGTACAATCATGCCTATATAAAAAATTAAAATGGAATTCTGATCAAACTAAAACATAATTCAAGATAAACCCGAACTCCTCTTACGTTATCTATATGCAAGATGCTAAATGGAAAGCCAAATTACATGAATATCCCCAAATATCTTAACTATAAACCTTTACCAACCATTACCAGACCAAAAGCCTGGGCTTTTTTGGTGGGTTCCGCTTTGGCCTAGGTCGCCAAATTGGTCATAGCGATCTAACTAGGCACATGCCTCTGCATTAAAAAATCTGGATTTTAATCTACCCAAAATCATTTAGTTTGGATAATGCTGAGTATGAATTTTGAGTTTTGAGTTTTAAGAGCATGAGTGATGACAAATGCTACTCAATGCCCTTTTAGTGGATTTCTTCGAAATGCTAATATTTTGGGGATTGAATGATTCAGCACACATACTCACACAAATATGTAAAAGATTCAAATTATTTTTTTATGAATAACAAAGATTTCATCAGAAGTGAGAGCTAAGAAATACATAAATAGAGGCAACTGCCTCGAAGGAGAACACCACAAAAACAAAACATCATCAAGATGAGAAAACACATTCTAAGTAAATAGGGAAAGCTGCACTTTACTATACCTATGCCCCATGAAATTGATGCAAAGACTAGGGTAGGTGATCAACTTATGCCCTAATCCTTGCAATAGGATCTTTTACAACCAGCCCCAATCCTATTTCAGTCAAAGCAGAAAACCAGGAATAAAACAGCAATAGAAAACTTAGCTTTGACGGTGATCCAACCGTTGGTTGATCACAAAACTTGGGGGGATTGTAGCTTAGAATGTAGTCTTATAACCATATTTAAGTTTGAGATCGATCCAACCAAGGGTTGAAGAGTTATGAATTTTCTTCAAGGCTCTATTATCTGAAAACGAACCTGGGTTTACACCAGCAATAATGGCTCTTCAATTCAGCAACCGATGGGATCTTTGGAGGGTATTAGTTGTGCAAACAATAGGGAACAATAGGGCAGAGATAGAGATAGATTGAGAGAAGAGAATAGAGGGATTAAGAGGGGTCGGTTGAGTCTTACAACCTGGAAGCTCAACCAGAAAACGGAATAAGTTTTTCTGAATTTCAAGTCTATGTTTCTTTCATCTTATTCATCCATATATGTAGAGTATTGTGCTTACATAATTATGGAAGGGAGACTAGTCAATCCTTCCATTATTGACTAGCCTCATGGAAGAAAAGTCCAATTTTTCTTACAATGAACTTTCTAAAAACTGAAAAGAACTAATAAGAAACTTTCCTAAACATAGGATGAAAAATTCTTAGAAAAATAAAATTCCTAACTTAGGTAAGTCTCTAAATATAATTACTACTATTAGAGACATGCTTACATGGTAGTTTATTATTAGGAAAGCATTAACATAGCAAGAAATAATAAGGGAAGGATCTATTGCTAGTGCTGGCCAGCTGTACCGAGCTGTATAGCTCTCTTTGACTTGGTCACAGCTGGCCAAGGCTTAGCCATAAGCTATGGCTGGCCAGGCTGGTCTATGTCAGCTTGGCTGGCTTGGTTGCTGGCGTCGCTGACTTGGCTTAGGTCTTATTTGGTTGGTCTTATTTTTCCTAGTGTATACTTGTATTGCATCAGAAGTGTTATGCTTACATCTTGGCATATGGTAGTTAGTGGGTGTTCTATATAATGGAGGGTCAGTTGGCCATCTCGTTGGTACAATTTCACCCAAAATGAGTAGAAGAAATGAATAAAAAATTACTAGGATGCTTCATTTCTTATCATGGGTTTTTTTTTTTTTTTTTGAAACTTTTGACTCAAACTTTCAGCCAGTTTGCTTGCTTACTTTGGGATAAAATGTTACCACTGAGATGAGTGTTGGTTGTCTATCACATGGACCCACCGTTATACTGCCATGTGATCAAGGTTCTTAATCTCAGTTTCGAGGCTGGTTTTGGCCAAGATATCTCAGATTTCAACCAAAACCTGGTCGAAACCTCGGGATTTTTCTGGTGAATTTGAAACCTAGGTCGAGACCTTGAGTTCTATGTCAAAACCTGTTGAAACCCATTTCAAACCTTGGTATCATCTCGGGCCATCCCAAAACTGAGATATCTCTGTTGAAACTGCACTGAGATTAAGAACCAGGTATGTGATAGGTAGTTCCAAGGAACTAAATCTCGGTTTTGAGGTTGGTTTCAGTCAGGCCCGAAACTGAGACGTGCTGGATCTCATTTCGAGGTTTCGACACTGGGTTTCGACCCTCTCCCTGGGTTGAAAGTTGAAACCCAGTGTCGAAGCCCGGGTTTTGACCATGAGTTTTGTTTTGGTTCGACTTGAAACCAAGACAACTCGGAGATTTCTGTCCATTTCGATTGAAATCTAGAACCATGGGTAGTTCAGTGTTTCACTTAACTAGGCATAGTGAAGCCTCCAAGGACCCAAGAAATATTGTACAGAGTTTTTTACTTTTTCTACAAGCCCAGAGCCCACCCAAGCCGCTGCAACAGCGGAGCCGAATACACCGATTAACATCTTTCTTTAACCCATGTATTTTCATGTTTTACTTATTGCTTACAGAAGGATATGGTTGATAAGATGCAGTGATCTTGGCCCAGAACATCATGTATGTTAGTCATTTATTTATTTTATTTTTGGTTGGACAGGACATCCACAAACAGTTCAAGCTGGATTGAAAACAACATTAGCTTAGAGGCATTGCCGGATTCGATTTTAGAAGATTTGAGAAAAATCCACGAAGTTGTAGATAGAAGTGATAGCAGCTCAAGTAATTTTTCTTTGGAGTCTCTCCTGGGCAGCTCTACTGATGTATCCAGAAGGACTAGTATGATGAAGTTTCTTCGGAATGCTATCTTACTTTGTTTAACTGCTTTTCCACGTAATCATATCATGGAAGAAGCTGCTCTTGCTGCTGAAGAACTGTTTATAACTAGAATGAACTCTTGTACCTGCCCTGTTACTCCATCCCGGTCTTTAGCAAAGACCCTATTGAAAAATGATCGGCAGGTATGATGTACTTAGATGTAAATCATGATGACTGCATTGTTGTGTGAAATATAAATTAATAAAGCTTCACACTCTCAACAACCTTAGTTTTAGATATATTTAATTTTTGGGATAGGCAACAATTTTTTGATGAAGACATATCATTGATACACAATCATGAGGAGAGTAGCTCCAAGGAATAGAGGCGAGATTGAAGAAAAAAAAGGCAAAAGGGTTGACCCACCTAGGTCTGCCATGTGGATTGATGTGGCAATTTTGACCATTGGATATTTAGAGAATGGTTTTGACTGTCCACTTGCCAAATTCCATACTTAAATTCAATCATGTATCCTCTCATTTATTGTCATGCATTTTTTTAATAGTCTAAGCATTTTCATGCACCTTCTTGGCAGTCCTGGGTTTTTGAAATTGTTTTATCACTTGTTGGCTTACTCAATTGAGCTGAAACTTGACATGTGACCAGGGAACCTTAGGGTCTACATCTCTTGAAAATTTCAGCCCCATCAGACTTGCTATGTGGTTCAAAATAGGTGGGCTATCATAGATACCCTATGGATAGGCCTGTCCACAAAACCTGCTCCCAAAAAAAAAACCCAAAGGAGAAAAAGCCTGCATACTTAACTCAAATTGAACCAAGCTAGACATGATATATGTGTATGAATTATGAACCAGCTTGAGGGCAAGATTGAATATAATTGCGAACGTATCTTGTACTAAAGGTATATAGAGCACTTCATATTGTCGTTTTTATTTTTATGTTTTGTAATATGTAGTAGTATACTTGTATACTCCATTTTATAAATAACGAATTGAGATAAGAGCCTCCCAAAAGCACTCTCTCCCCCTCTCCCTTCCTCTTTGTCCAATTTTTCTTCTAGATTCTGGGCAACATCTGGCAGAACAGTGTTTGGAGAGTGGATTTTTTATTCCTTGGAAGAAATTGCTTAGAATTCATTTATGGGAGTTAAAAGGGGTTTAATCAGCTTGTGGGAGTTTGTGAGGATCTAGTGCATAGATGTTATGCATGTTTATGTCCACTGTTTTGTTCAGCCTACTCTTTTTTTGTACAAGAGATTATTCCCTTGTACTGTGTTGGGATTTTAAGTTATTTTTCAGTGTGAATTATCCCACAACTTTCATTTGAACTTCCTCTTGTGATGCCATTGATGCGGACCCGGGTCGAGAGAAACCCCATCGGGTCTGCTATGGGCCCATCCAAGATACATAATAGCTGAAACTTGATCTGACGGTAAACACATGTACAGCTATGAAGTCTGGTCTATACTCACAGTATGGTAATCTGATGGGATTGAAACTTCAAGAGTAAAGGAGGAAGAAACAGAGATTAGAAAGGGAAAGAGGATCCAAGAGAGAGAAGGGAAACCAGAGGGTAAGAGAAAGAAAACCTACCCACAGATCGGTAGGGGAGGAATGAGCTTCCACAGTAATGGGGAAGGGAACCAGCCGAGAGAGAGATGGCCCAACCGAGAGAGGAAGAGAGGGAGAGCAGAAAGTGCTCTGCCCGTAGTCACCCAAAAACCCTTTTTTTCTCAAATCTCCCTCATGTATTTCATTGATAAAAAGGTCTATAAATAGACTTTACAATTTAATTAATTGCTAAATAAAAATTCTAAATAAAAAGATGATAATCAAAGAAGACTCCTAACTAAAGAAAACTCCTAATTAAAGAAGACTCCTAATTAGCCTAGAACTCTAACTAAAGGATAAATACATCCCTTTTTATGGAAAGAAATAAAACTAAATCAAATTACAATGATTTTCCCAATCAAAATAAACCCTAAAAAAAATATTCCCATCCAATGGATCCAGCCTGCATCAATTCTCCACCGCTTAGAAAAAAATTCGTCCTCGAATTTTGTAAGTTCTTGATGTTTGGAGGAATTTATTTCTTCAACAACTCGTCAGGATTGAATGTGATCGGCTTATTGGTTGGACATTGATAATTGTCCCATATCTTCATTAAGATCTTCATAGTTCCAGGCTTCGCTCTGATACCAATTGATGCGGACCCGGGTCGAGAGAAACCCCATCGGGTCTGCTATGGGCCCATCCAAGATACATAATAGCTGAAACTTGATCTGACGGTAAACACATGTACAGGTATGAAGTCTGGTCTATACTCACAGTATGGTAATCTGATGGGACTGAAACTTCAAGAGTAAAGGAGGAAGAAACAGAGATTAGAAAGGGAAAGAGGATCCAAGAGAGAGAAGGGAAACCAAAGGGTAAGAGAAAGAAAACCTACCCACAGATCGGTAGGGGAGGAATGAGCTTCCACAGTAATGGGGAAGGGAACCAGCCGAGAGAGAGATGGCCCAACCGAGAGAGGAAGAGAGGGAGAGCAGAAAGTGCTCTGCCCGTAGGCACCCAAAAACCCTTTTTTTCTCAAATCTCCCTCATGTATTTCATTGATAAAAAGGTCTATAAATAGACTTTACAATTTAATTAATTGCTAAATAAAAATTCTAAATAAAAAGATGATAATCAAAGAAGACTCCTAACTAAAGAAGACTCCTAATTAAAGAAAACTCCTAATTAGCCTAGAACTCTAACTAAAGGATAAATACGTCCCTTTTTATGGAAAGAAATAAAACTAAATCAAATTATAATGATTTTCCCAATCAAAATAAACCCTAAAAAAAATATTCTCATCCAATGGATCCAGCCTGCATCAGCCATATTCTGTCCATGGATGATTTTTGGCAGTGGGAGATACAGATCATTAATCTTGATTTTGTCTCAATTTTGTTTTAGGTGAATAAAGAATTGTATTAGCAAACCCAAGGGAAAGCACAAAGCGGAGGCCTTCAGGAGGCAACTGGAACAAACAAAAAGGATCTACAGAAGGAACACATGGCATACCCTATCCACATCTAGATTTTGGCTCAATTTTATTATGGCTTAAGTCCTTTTCTCAGTGGCTTAATTCCATTCCGCTTGACATAAGTGCCCCAAACAGGCAAGCGGGGAAAATATGAAGTTGATAGTATGGTTCTTTGCATTGCTTTTGTCTTCAGTAGGTAATGTAGGATGGGTTGGGAAATATCCACCATACATGTGGATGGGCTGCTAGTGTTAAATTAAACTTGAACACGTACTGGATTTAATCAGCGAAGCTAGAAAACTAAAGAAAAACTGGTTTCTAACAGCAAGATCAATGTGGTGGGGGGCTCTGTAGCTTTGGGCTTTGGCGATGTGGAAATAAGTGCTGAAAAATTTGGATCAACCAAAAATTATTATACAAGTTACGGGCCATAGGCTGCAATATGTTGAGATCATCAAGAGTTTAGGCTGGGGATTAGAGAGAGGTGGAAAGGTTGACATTGACAGAGGAGCATTAACTGCAGAATTATATACCTGGATATGGGATGAAAAATAAATGTGGGAACACAAAAGAGATAGGAGAGTACAGGAGGAGGATGTATTATTAGATAACAAGAACCATAGGGTAACAGAAGAAACAATCACAGGTCTGTTGAACCCGGATGTTGTAGAGATTTCACATTAAAAACCCACCTATAGAGTACAGGAGGAGGATGTATTATCAGATTACAAGAACCATAGGGTAACAGAAGAAACAATCACAGGGCTTTTGAACCTGGATGTTGTAGAGATTTCGCATTGAAAACCCACCTTTACATGGTTATAGTACTGATTTTGAAGAAGCTCCACTGGAATACATGAAATCAGATGAAGCTGGGAGTTCTGATCCTGGAAATTGGAAACCAGCTGAATGTCTTTTCTGTTTTCATTCCACCATTTGAAGTTGAAAAATGTGATTTGTGTTTGAATCCAGAGCACAGGGCTTCCTTGCCTCTCAGAACTGTCTTTCTCTCTCTCTCTCTCTCACCCTTCTTGTGGAGGTCTCTGGGTAGTCGCCATAGTGAATGACAATGAGGTGATTCATGATTGTAAGTTGCAGAAGCTGTGCAGGTCAGGCTACAGAAATTTCTGTCCTTGCACTGATCCTATCTTTGAGGCTGAAGATTTTGTTAAGATGAGGGGTGTGAGAGCTTGAGATAGTTGTGAATAATGACCTGATGCTCTGGAGATCCAATTGGTGCAGCAACTTACAGGATAAGTGAGTTTGTCTTGACTATTAATCACCTCATTGTTAAAGGTCACGTGCTTCCCATGTATGTCTGTTTTGTCTTAGAACAGTTAGGACTGGTCCTGCATCTATTATTTTCTTCTGATTTGTGGAGTTATGGGCTGACATCACAAGATATGCAATGGTGCAGTGGACTCTCTGGGATATATTTGATGTTTTTCAAGATTTGACTCTCTGATTCTTAGCTAAAGGGAAAGCGGGTGTGGCTGCTTGTTCCTGGGGCTGTCATTTGGAATGTGTAGTGAGCCAGAATGTAAGGGTCGTCTAGGGCTAAAGCTGTCCCTTCCTTTGAGGTGCTGGCTAGAACTAGGCACTTTTTGTCTGTTGATGGACTACCTCTGCAGTTGAGTTTGAGGGTGTTAGTAACTCAGAGATTAAAAACTGTGGCCTACTTTGCCTAACTGTATTTAGGAGGTTTATGTTGCTTTTTGTGTAGCCCTCATTTAGTTCGTCTTGTATGCTGTAGGTAGCATTTTTTCTGATAAAAAAAAAGGGAAAAAAGAAGCTTTGTAGAAGTGATGCGGGAGTGCAATAATGATGCCTGCTTCTTTGGGAAAACCATTTTTAATCCTGAAGGATTATGCTTTTGTGGATTTATATTTTACCAAGGTTTTAAATCTCGGATCTCAATCTCTTATTGGTGAGGTCCAAAATTTCCGAGATTTCGTCAAAATCTCGAAAATCTCCCCGAGATACTGCCTTTTTTGAACATATAAAGGTTGAATTTTCTGAGATTTTCGAGATTTTGAGATCTCGAGAAGGTCAAGATTTCCGAGATCTTGCCGAGATTGTAAGTATGCATAATACATAGGCTATTATATGGGTTATTTTGTTCACTTGTTTTTGGTTCTATTTGTAGTATCAAAACTTGTCTATTTGGTATGATTTGGGTTTTCTGAAAGTTTAGATGGTTAACTTTCGATTGAAAAAGATTCTGCAATTTTGAACAATATTGGTAAAGTTATCACCAACTTATTACCAGGGTGTTAGTCCACAACAGAAATTCTATTTAGAATTTATTTCTTACAAGGATATTTTGATTTTGTTTGGGAAGGGATTATGCACCAATCAGGCTTGCTAAGTTGCAATTGGAATTGTATCAGGGGTCTTAGGTTAATTTGGATTCTGGGAAAGAGACATAAGAGTCTGAGAAGAAGTATGAGTTAATGTCGATACATATGGTTCTGGACTCGTGATTTTGTTACTGTGTTATTTTGTATATTTGAAATTGAGAATTAAGTTGATTTGTGTTTGTTGCATACCCTAGGATATGGCTTGGTTGTTATATTCTTATTACTGTATCTGAAATATTTAGGAATTCTTGTTAAATTCTTTTTATTGAGAGCGTACTTTTTTTGGGTGAATATTGAGAGCGTACTTCATAGATTGTATGTCGCGACCCTTATCTATTGTTTGCCTTATAAATATATATTGAATTTTAATTGATACTTAACCTCCCTTTAGTTGATGTTCCTTTTCAATTAGGGGTTTCTAAACCCAAAGTTGATCTTTTTAATTGGTTTCTGTTCTTAATTGCTGAAGTTCCAGGTTCCTTCCAAGCTTACCTGTAAACCATACTAGTAGTTCTTTCTAGCCAATTGTTCACCTGATATTCTAAAATTATTTTTTCTTAACAGGATATATTATTGTGTGGAGTTTATGCACGAAGTGAGGCTGCTTTTGGGAATATTGATCTTGCTAGGAAGGTATTTGACATGGCATTGTGTTCTCTTGAAGGGCTTCAGTTGGTAAGAATCAAGTACCTTTTTCTTATATATGATAATTATTAGTAATAGTTTGAGGTGCCGATGGAAACTATTGGTTTCGACCTGCACAACTAGGTTTCGAGCTGGGTTGGCATGACTCCAAGTGTCAAACCCAAAAAATAACAGGTTTTGATCAAAACATGTTCCAACTCGACTAGGTTTCAACTTGGTGTTGGTCCACTCCCTTATATAAAATGCAAGGTTTCGATCGAGACCTATCTATTTCGACAGGTTTTGACCTAAAGTTGGCCAGGTTTGGACTCCAAAGCCTAGAACAGTTCACAGGAACAACTAAGGGTGTCAACGGGCCGGTCTGGGCCGGTTTCGGTCCGGGCTGAACCGGTGTCAGGTTTTATAAGCCCAGCCCAAAACATGTCCATTAAGAGTTCGGGCTGGGGTGGGCTGCGCTGGACACAATAACTAACGGGCTGGTCCGGTGTCGGTTTGTTATCGGGCTGGGTTTATTAAGATGATTTCGGGTTGGTTCGGTCCGGATCGGGCTTATCGGGCCCCTTTTATATGTAAACTATATAGCATTATAGCCTATTTTATTATTTTAATCTATAAAATTAGCATTATTCCTTCCATATGTATGTAATTTAATAAACTATAACAATTAACATAATCTTTTCAACTATAGATTCACATAATCTTCTAGATCATGAAGTGAATTCTAATAGTGTAACACAATCTATTAAAATTTAAAACCATTAAAACTAAGAAATTGGGCCCGAACGGACCTTACCGGTGTTCGGGTTGAGTTTTATCGGTTTGGGCTAATTTGGGCTTCTTAACGGACCGGTCCGGTTTGGTTTTGGTTTGGGCTGAAACAGTGTCGGGCTTTACAAGCTCAGACCAAAACCTGTCCATTAAGGTTCGGTCCGGGCTGGGTTCGGGTTATATCGGGCTGGCTCGGTCCGTGCTACCGGACTAATGGGCTGTAGCCGAAACTAATGCTGTTGTTGAAACTGATAGATCAGTCTCTCCTCTCTAGAACTTGTATTTATAGAATAAGAACTAGCTATTACAATCAAAAGTCTCTATAATAAGAAGAGACCTAAAAGGGAATACAACTAAATGAAATAGGAAACAAATAAACACCTAAGAGGGAAACAAATAAACTCCCAAGAAGGAAACTGGCCAGCCATGACAAATATCTCTAGTGATTACTTGCGCCAGCGATATCGACATGGGCTTGGGCCCATATTGATATCGTAACACCCTCCCTCAAGCTAGAGTGTATAGATCACCTAATCCAAGCTTGTAACAATTTAACCGATACGCTGGTCCAAACAAGGGCTTTGTAAGAATGTCAACAAGATGATTTGAAGAAGATATAAAAGGAGTGACAACAAGCTTCTTCATAATAGCATCTCGAACGAAATGGCAATTCACATCTATATGTTTGGTACGTATATGGAATACTAGATTGCTAGAATATAGATGGCAGCTTGATTGTCACACATCAAGGACATAGGACGAGAAGAACCAAGTTCTTGCGAAAAATTTCTCAACCATAACAACTTAGCAATAGTCTGTGCCATGGCATGGTACTCAGCTTCAACACTTGATTTGAATATAGTAGTTTGTTTCTTACTTCGCCGAGTAACAAGATTATCCCCAATAAAGGTACAGTATTCAGTGGAGGAACGCCTATCACCATTAGCTCGTGCCCAATCAGTATCAGAAAACCCAACCACATCAATATGATGATGTCGATTGTAAATCAGACCAGTACCAGGAGATTTCTTGAGATTCCGCAATATATGATAGGCAGCCTCCTAGTGAGCAACTTTAGGAACGTGCATAAATTGGATAACCACACTAACAGCAAAGGAAAGATCAAGTCTAGTTACAGTAAGATAGATCAGCTTTCCAACCAAGCGTTTATATTTATAGATATCAATATATTCAGGACTATCACATGTTTCAAGCTTCTGATGTGGGTCCATTGGTGTATCAGTTGGTTTGGTTCCAAGAAGTCCTATTTCAGAAAGCAGATCAAGTACATACTTCCTTTGAGAAAGACTAATACTTTTGCTACTTCGAACCACTTCAATCCCCAAAAAATAGTAAATTAGTCCTTGGGCTTTCATCTGAAACTGTGTGTTCAAATGAGACTTGATCTCAGCAATACCAGACTTACCATTCCCAGTAATAATAATGTAAACATACACAACAATAATAGTGAAAGTAGAAGAATGATGTCGCACAAAGATAGAATGATTAGAGTAACATGCAGTGAAACCAAAATTTGTAATAACAGTGCTGAATTTATCAAACCAAGCACGAGGAGACTGTTTAAGGCCATAAATAGCCTTAAGTAACTGGCATACTTTAGTTTACTTCCCTCCCTAAGCAACATACCCTGGAGATTGGTCCATATAAACTTCCTCGTGTAAATCCCCATATAAGAAGGCATTCTTGACATCCATTTGATAAAGAGGCCAATCAAAGTTTACAGCCAAGGAAATAATAACATGAACAGAGTTCAGTCGAGCAACCGGAGAGAAAGTATCAAAATAATCAACTCCAAATGTCTGAGTAAACCCTTTGGCAACAAGTCTAGCCTTTAACCTGTTAACAGTGCCATCAGAATTATGTTTAACCATATATACCCATCTGCAACGAACAACGGAGTGACCTTATGGGAGATCAACAAGAGTCCAAGTTTGGCGGGCCATCAGAGCATCCATCTCAGCATCTATAGCTGCTTTCCACCCTGGATGGGACAAGGCTTGGGAAAGAGAAGTACAAACAAAGGTAATAGAGAGGGAATGAACCAAATTTTGATGACGACGAGGGAGATGGGTGGTAGAAACAAAATGCTCAATAGGAAAAATAAGTATAGAACGCTGAGTACAAGTGCGAGAACCTTTTCGTAGAGCAATAGGGAGATCAGGAGAGACCTCAGGATCAGGTGAAGTAGTAGTAGTTGGCGGAGCAGTTGGTGTAGTAGTAGTTGGAGCCACTGGATGACGGCGTGTATAAACCTGTAGGGGAGGTGGAAGGCTAGAGGGTAAGGTTTGGTCAGATGGTGGTTCAGGATCATCAGGTGTGATGGAAGGAACTGGTGGTGTAGTATCATCTGGTGAGAGAGGGAGTGGGGAAGGAGTCGGCACTGTAACCGGATGGTATGGCCTGTCTTCAAAGAAAGTAACATCAAGACTGACATAGTGACGTTTTGTAATAGGATCAAAGCATCTGTACCCTTTTTGAGTACGGGAATAACCAAGAGATACACTTAAGAGAGCGAGGAGCTAGTTTTCCCAATTTAGTTTGCATGATATGGACAAAATAGGTACTACCAAAAACACTTGGGTAGACATGAAATAAGGAAGTATCCGGATAAAGAAGACAGAAGGGAGTTTTATTGTGTAAAATGGAAGAAGGCATTCAATTAATAAGGTAACAAGCAGTCATGATGGCATCACTCCAATAAAATTTAAGCACATTCATATGAAACATCAGAGATCGGGCAATATCCAAAGATGTCAATTTTTACGTTTAGCAACCCCATTTTGTTGAGGGTTAGAGGCACAACTAGTATGGTGTATTATGCCATGTTCAAAGCATAAATCAGAAACAACCATTTGAACATATTCAAGAGCATTGTTTGTACGTAAGACCTTAATGGAAACTCCAAATTGATTTAAAATTTCTTTATAAAACCCTTGAAAAATAGTAAGAAACTCATAATGATCTTTAATTAAATAGTGCCAGGTCATCCTGGAAAAATCATCTACAAATGTTATAAAAGAAGAAAGCCCTTGCCTATTGGGGATATGACAAGGACCCCAAATATCAGAATGGACCAAAGAAAATGGGGTAGAACTTTTACATGTAGTACTAGTAGGAAAAGACGAACGGTGATGTTTTCCTAATTCATAAGCCTCACATTGTACAGTAGAGAGAGACTTGCAACTAGGGATAAAAACTTTCTTCTTAGACAGAGACAAGTGACCAAGCCGGTGGTGCCATTGAAGAGGGGTAGTAGTGGAGGCAGTTGCAACGGTAGGAATGGGATCAATGTGTTCCAAGTAATACAGACCAGCATGCTCACGTCCGCCACCAATCATTTCCCTAGTCCTGAGATCTTGAAAAGTACAATGAGAAGGGAAAAAGGTAGCAACACAATTTCAGAGATTTAGTTAGTTGACTAATAGATAACAAATTTAGAGGTAAATTAGGGACATGCAAAACATAAGGTAAAGACATAGAAGGGGTAAGGGAAACATTACCATGCTGAGTGGTTGTAGTGAAGGAGCCATCAGTAAGATAAATAGTAACAAGCTTGTTGGTGGGATTGAGGGAGGAAAAGACAGAGGGCTCACTAGTCATGTGACAGGTGGCACTAGAATCAATGATCCAAGGATGAGGAGAGGCATGAGAAAGGAGGGCAGACCTACCTGTATGGGCCAGGGTAGCAGCAGAAGTGGAACTAGTAGCCTCAAGCTATTGAATTCTACAGAGCAGGGTCTCATACTGGGCAAATGATGGATTAGATGAGGATGGTGGAACCGGTGCAGTAGGAGATGCATCATCAATGGTAATAGTATTGACTAAATTTTCAGCCTATTCAGGACGGCCAAACTTGTCCCAACAGGTATCAGTGGTATGGTTGGTCTTGTGGCAATGAGTACAATAGTGGGCAGACTTATCAGACAGTGTTCTCCCAGAACCACGACTAGGTGCACCACGGCCATGACCATGGGTGGAGCCACGACCTCTAGGGGATGATCCCAGACCATGACCAGCAAACAAGGTAGATGTATCTTTGGGAGAAGAGTCACTTTGGGAACCAGTCATTGGAGACAAAAGAAAGTCTCACTCAGGAAAGGTATGGATGCACCGACAAGAAGCTGACTCTTCACAGCCTGAAACTCAGGAGAGAGTCTAGCTAAAAATTTTGCCACATAAAACTCAGATTGTTAGGCCTTTAACTTATTGATGTTAATAGTAAGGGGCTGCATAGCCTGAATTTCCTCAATAAAGCCTTTGAAACCACTATCATAGTAGTTAGTCAGGGATTTGTCACTAATAGATTTGGTGAACATCCTTTTATAGAGGTCATAAATACAAGAAACATTCTTATCCTGGCCATAGGTTTCTTGTAAATCAGCCTAGATGGCCTTGGCAGTATTGTGAAACATCACAGTAGGTAGGATGGAAGGCTCAATACTATTCCACAACCAAGTTTGAATCAAGGAATTATCACGAAGCTAAGTATTATACGTCTTAACAAATTCTGGATCCTTAGTATCACAGACAGGAACATCATCAGTTAACAACTGTACTTTATCCTTAAACAGGATATAGGCTTTGATAGCCTGAGCCCAGAGAAGATATTTTGAGACTCCTTTGAATTTTATAGATGATTTGAACCTCTGTAGGCTTGGGATCAGTCATCTTAGAGCAGAATAAATAGCAATCAACACAATACAATCAAGAAATATAAAATTGTTCTTCTTTCACTCGGTTCAGTCAATCGAGAGGCCAAAGGATATAAGGCTCAAAATGAAGTAAGGGTTGGTGGTGGATATAGGGTATAACAATCATAAAAACAACAATAATCCAGATCTTGGTTAAGCCAACCGAGTGGCCAAGGAATGAGGGCTTAAGAGGGGTGGTGGTAAGGTAGTAGGGTAGAGAATTTTTTTTTTTTTAATTATTGGTCAACACATTAACAATAAGAAGGTAATTGAGAAGTTAAAGATCAAACCATTGACAGCATAGTAGTAACAGAAGTAAGTCTCGATCACCAAGGCAAGTAGTACATAGTTAGAGCAAAAATATCAAAGGCCTATCAAATTGAAGCTTTGATGAATGATAGCCAAGGATCTAGTGCTCTGATACCATGTAACAATTCCACAAAAGCTGAACAGCAAGCTCACAAATCGGAAAGCAAAGAGAGAAGAAGATTGAAGAGAACAAGAAGAGAAGGAGAGAGAGGTTTCGACAATTGCAGTGTGCAGTAGTCGAAACTGATAGATCAGTCTCTCCTCTCTATAACTTGTATTTATAGAATAAGAACTAGCTATTACAATCAAAAGTCTCTATAATAAGAAGAGACATAAAAGGGAATACAACTAAATGAAATAGGAAACAAATAAACACCTAAGAGGGAAACAAATAAACTCCCAAGAAGGAAACTGGTCAGCCATGACAAATATCTCTGGCGGTAACTTGTGCCAGCAATATCGACATGGGCTTGGGCCCATATTGATATCATAACAATATAAAAAGGAGGGGGTTAGCGCATTAATTTTTATTGTTTTTAATACATTTGCATAATTCCATACATTATGGTATATATGTACTTTATACATCCAATAAAAATGCTATAAATGACATTAATAAAAAAATAAAAAATAAAAAAATAAAACAAGGCATGATACAATAAGGCGGCCAACCGCCTAGCCCTATTTGACTCGCCTAACTATGGTGGGGGTACAATGTCGCCTTACCACGATAAGGGGGACTATGTCTTATCTCTTTGTTTATCTTATTTTTTTCTTCTTTTCTTCGACTAGGTCTCTTTTTCCTTTCATGCTTTCCTTGTTTGGTTAATCTCTACTTTTGGATATTATATATTGGCGGTGGGGGTGGGGGGGGGGGGTACTGGAGAGCATCGATTCTGTGACTCTTGCTGTCCCACCTCCTCCTCCTTCATTTCTCTTCTTCTACTTCTCTCTGTCTCTCTCTGTCTATATCGATTGCTGGTTTATAGTTCCTTGAGTGAGCTGGAACTGAACTGTAGGGTTGGTTTTGAACTAGAAAATGGTTCAAAGTTGAGCCAGACCAACTAGGGCCATTCTTCTTCTCTTTCCTTTGCTAGCAATTGGATACTACATCACTCTCTCTCTCTCTCTCTCTCTCTCTCTCTTCAGTCAAACATATTGTTAGTGTGTGTTGATATACATTGTTGAGGACCTTATTTAACAACTTAAGCTTCTGGGATAAGCAGTTATAACATGGTATCAAAGCCAAACGGTCAAATGTTCAATCCTTGATAATTGAAAGGGATTTATATTTTGCCCTTTTCCATACCTTGTAGTAGCAGGGACATCGTGCATTGGGATGCCTTTTTCGTTGTGTTCCTTTGGTGTCATGTGATGGTGGGGTTTGCGTTATGTGTTGTTTCCTTATGCATTGATGTGCCTCCTTGGTGCCACGTGATGGTGATATATGCAGAGCCGAGTATGGCCCGGGGGGGATATATTAGTGTGTTCATATCATATTTGTCAAGGCAACCCAAGGCATTGGAGGGGCAGTTGGGCACCTAGGTGTACCCAAGGCATTGGAAAAGTACATCTTCCATAAGAGAATTATACAACAAGGAGGGGGTTAGAGTATCATCCAATACATATGCATGATTCCATGCATTATGGAATCATCCAATAAAAATGCATTTATTATGTACTTTATACGTCCAATAAAAATACTACAAATGGCATCCATTAAAAAAAAGTAAATATATAAAAGAAGACATGATACAATAAGGGGTCCAACCGCCCAGGGGTTGAAAAACTACTTGGACGCCTAGGCGATGCCACAACTATGGTTGATATACATTGTTATGGCCATAGTTGACGAGGCGCCAAGGCTAACCAAGGCGTTGGAGGCCTGACGAGGCACCCGCCTAGGGGACCAAGGCACCGGATTTTCCAAGGTGTCATAAGGCCGCCTGGGCACCTAAGCGACGACTATGGTTATGGCCCTTGCTTAACAGCTTGACCTTTCAGGATAAGTGGTTGTAACACATACGATTAATAAGTAAAGGAAAACCAAGGCTAAACAAATAGAAAAACTATGCTAAACAAACCCTAACTGGAAACTCCTAGGATCCAGTTCTGTGGTTGAGATTTGGACTGCTTTTATCCTCCTTATTTTGCTGCCTGATGTGAAGCCGTTTTATTGATTTTCTCAACCATCCATTTTTCTATTGATCTATTTCTTTCAAGGTATATTGTGGCTTTTTTTTTTTTTTTTTTTTTTTTTCAAGGTTGCATTGGATTTATCCTCTTACTTTCAATGTGAATACTCCATGCTTCCGGTCATCTACTATATCTCCCTTTCAAAGAAAGGACATTTTGCTAACTACAGTATTATACATGGAAGAGACATTTATTTACAGTTTTGAAACCAAATGAGCAGGAACTTCAGTCAAATGCACCGCTGTTGTACTTTTGGTATGCTGAAGTGGAGCTTGCCAATTGTCCGAGAAGTAGTTTGGAATCATCTTCACCGCGTGCAGTATACATACTATCGTGCTTAGGAAGTGGTGCGAAATATAGTCCATTTAAAGGTCAACCATCAACTGTGCAGTTGCTTAGGGCACACCAGGGATTTAAAGAACGAATTAGAACACTACGATCAGCATGGGCACGGGGAGATATAAAAGACCAGATGATTGCCCTAATCTGTTCTGCTGCTTTATTTGAAGAGTTGACTTCCGGATGGGCTGCTGGGATTAAAGTTCTAGAAGACGCATTTTTGATGGTGCTTCCAGGTTATCTGACATCATCTTTTTTTTTTTAAAATTTCTCTCTCCCTCTTTCACTAATTCATTTGCATTATTATCGTTTTCTCTTTCTTCTTTTTTCATCCTAATGAATAAATTATATATAATTATTGGGAGAAAGATAAGGTACAAGATTTTGTTGGGTGCTATCCAAAAACCCTAGATCTATGACGTCATGCCATATTGAATGTGTTTTAATGTACATCTTTGTCTTTCTAGTTCCCAATTATTTCTTGGCTAGATCTTATGTTATGGATTTTGGTGATCTGTGCTGTCTTTTTGAATTTTTTTTAATTGATCTGCTAAATAAATTATTTAACAGCGATATGGATAGAAATGCAGTGATAAATGATAAGCAGAACCTTCCAAATGGCTTGACTTCCTGTCCCCCTCTCAAATTATTCCTTCAAATAATTGGATTATGAATTTGTTATGAAAAGACTCTGAGTGAAAACTAACCAAATACTATTAACTGAATCCTTGGTTTTGTTAAGTCATCTTCCCTTACTTTCCTTTTTGCTCTCAAAAATTTCTTGGAGCCATAAATCATGTTTCAGAAACCAAATCTTCCTGGAAAAAAAGAAAAAGGAAAAAGGAACAGAACATCAAGTAAAGCTTACAGGGCTTTTAATCAAGCAGTTGAACGCTTTCAACTTGGCTAATTGGGTGAAATATTTCAACTCTTCTATCCTCCTTTACTGGTTCTATCCAGGTATTATTGTGAAAATTGATTCACTGTCTTTGAAAGTCTACCTTGATGATCTTTCAACATTTTCATAAAACGTGATGAAAATTAAAAGCTTGGCTCTGAGCCTCATTTTCTTCTATTCATTGTGTTCGCTCGCAAGTCTTTGCAGGGATATCTGGTGCCCCTGTAATTAATGTTTGTTTCTATGATTCTATCTGTATATACCATATTACCTAGTTTTTTATGTCTACTTTCTTGTTCTAAAAAAAAATTCATTAAGAATAAAACAGATTATAATACAATCTTGAGTCTGTGTGTGTGCATGCTTTTTTTTTTGTGCATGCACATGTGCATGCTTATGTACAAATCTATTTCCTTGCTAGGGTGGTGATTCTGTCTCCAAAATTGTTTCCTTGCAGTCATGCTGAATATATAGCCTACTTGATTTTAGGATAAGATTTGTATGAAGTGCTCTGTCTCCTTCTATGCGGTCAACATAATTGTTTGAATGCATCATTACCTTGTGCCTTTCTCCTGATTGAATTGATCATAATAGTTATTAACATTGGTTCTAATTAATCATTTATAGTATCTGTTCTATGTATTATTCTTTCCTTTTTCTACCGTTTCAATGATTAATTATGTTTTTACCATGTGCAACTAGAGTTGTTCTTTTAGGAATTTTAAACCAGAATTTCTTTATTTCTCAAGTGAATTAATATTAAAAAAAATAGATGTTGCTTGGTTTTGTACTGATTAAATGTTGTTCTAATATCAGAAAGAAGAAGCCAGAGTTCTGAACTTGAATCATTGTTCAATTATTACATCAGGATGCTTCAGAAACATCATAAGCAATTGAAACTCTCAACAATAAGGGAGTCCATTTTACAAGGCTTGCAAATTTATCCTTATAATCCAAAGTTTTTTGCTGCTTTCATGGAAATCAGCCATCTTTATACACTACCCAATAAACTCCGATGGACATTTGATGAGTTTTGTCACAGGTAAGAAGCTCTTTCTTCTTGTACCTCTATGTGGATCTATAACATATTTCTATTAAAAGATTTTCCATGATATCTACTTACCTTCCGGATATTAATTTCAATCAACTTTCTTTACCCTGTTTTGTCAACAAGAAAATCGAAAAAAAGGACAGATTAATAGTGTTTGTTTTTCTCATTATTTTTCAATATTTATCGATCAAATTTCAAAAAATTTTGGAGGAGGCCGCATTTTATGAGAATTGCAGTCTGTTAAAGAAGAATAAGTCCATTATTGACTGTTTGTATTTGAGAAGACCTAGAAGTGACAGTATCTTCAACAGTCATGCACTCTAGTCCATGTGGTATATGAAGTTAAACATGCTCCTTATTGGGGTTTCCTTGCTTTTGAATTGAAAGGTGAAAATTTATCTAATATTAGAAATCAGGGGATGTATTTTTTGGCTTCGGGATGAGGTATATAAGTTCATTTTGTTCTTTTGAGTATCATTCTTGAACTTTCGGTTCATCTCCTAAGATTTCTTTCTCCAAATGTGGTAAAAGGTGTCGCTGAAGGTGAGCCTTCCAATGGTGTCACGAGTGGTTTTTGTCTTGAAAGCTTTTAGCGCCCAATCCCACTCACTGATGAAGCTAAGGATCCTTCTACAGATGGGACAGCACCTATGGATAATTATCTCCAAGGTTCAAGGTGCTGGTTTCGAGGCCGGTTTTGACTAGTCTTGAAAACGAGTTGTCTCGGGTTTCGATCAGGTTTCGGTCGAAACAGGGGATTTTTTCCCAGGAAGGTTTCGAGGCCCAGAAGTGTTTTTTTTTAATCTTTTTAAATTTTTATTTTTTATTTTTTTATTTTTTTATTCTTTTTAATTATCAGATTTTGTTTGTGTAGCCTATTTTAACCAATTTTTACCTATTTTCCACATTAATTTAAAAAAAAAATCGAAAATGATAATATGTGGTGTGGACCCAAGTTTACTAGTGTATACAGAGACCTGGGATTGTGTCTTGAGTTTAGTAGGCAACACTTATTTATGACTAATATCATTTAAGTAAATGTTTTACTTAAAATATTATTCATAAATAAGCAAACACTCCCCATTTGAATCTAATAAAAATGGTATAAAATTCAAAATCCAGAAGGATAAAAAGTTAACCCTCTAGTTCAAGAACAGAAACCGATTTTTGGGTGCAGGGGCAATTTTCAACTTCCAAATACTAGGTTTTTTTTTCTCAAATCTAAAAATACCATAAATTTTATTATAGTAAAACATTACTAAAAACCAAGAGTGCGCTAAAATAATATTTTACTTTGATGTCCAAAAAATTATTTTATCTAGGACAAATTTAAACAACATTCACTTACTCCAAACAAATTTTGACTGGAGAGTATTTCTTTCAATATAACTTGGATTTAAGCAATCTCGGATTTGTAACAAAGCTAGTATAATCAACTTTCCAATAAATCCGAGATTGCTTGAATCTAAGTTATAGTGAATAATTTACACTCCGGTCAAACCTTGTTCGTATCGTAGTATGTGGATGCTATTTAAAGTCATTTGGATTGAAATAATTTTTTGGGCATCAAAGCAAGAGATTTTTTTGGCGCATTCTTGGTTTTTAGTAATGCTTTACTATAATAAGATGGAAAAAAGACGGTTACCTCCCTTGTAACTTACCTTAATGACAGTTGAACACCCAAGTTTTAGGAAAAGACAAACAGTCCCAATTTTTAACGGTGTTAAAGTTATATTTTTTGTGGACAACTCTACCCCTGAAACCATCTTCTTCCTCTGTCTCTGCTATCCCTCTCCCTCTCCCTCTCCCTCTCTCTCTCAATCCGTCTTGAACGGAACGATTCTCAATAATAGATCTAAAAACGGTGTCCTGTAGAAAATACAGAATCTAATGATCCAACAATAAGTTGCTCTGTCCAAATCGAAGGCTATCGGATAAGTCAATAAATATGAGAAGAAAAACCATTTGTAGAATGAGAGATTGTATTTGCAGCTCGATCAACAAATTTGATGAAAAATATACAATCGATCAACAAATTTGATGAAAAATATATACAAATATTAGAATTAAAATTACAAAAAAAAAAAAAAAAAAAGAATGGAAAAATAAACCGAAATGAGTAAAGCATGAAACAACTTACAGAGTTTTTGAATGACTTGGGAGATTAAGGCTTTGATGCCCAAGATTTTCCCTGAACTTCTGATAATAGCGAATTCAACCTATGAATCAGAATCTAGTTTCTTCCTTCCTAAAATAGATTTGATCCGACTAAGGCCTGAGGACGCCATGAGGATGTCAGTTATCAAGCCACAGTAAGGTAGATGGGCCTTTATCGCTGATGGTTTTGATTGTATCAGAGGCCAGGGCTCTTTGATTCAAATTCCTTCCATACCCGAGGAGTATCAGTCATAGAAGCAACTGACCAGATAAAATACTTCTTGAGACGCCTTCCATGAACCCAGACAAACCAGATTCTTCTTTTCTTCGATGCCAATCTCCGTATGAGTTTAATGATGTAAAACACATTCAAATCCCTAACTCTTCTCACAAGCCTCCTCCATCCTTAGGAAGAAAAACTTTAGAGCAACTCATAGTGTAGAGGAACCTATTATTGTTTGAGCCTTCACAATAGCCTTTCCATCATAGTTGTCAAGGCACCTTGAAAAATAGGCTGCCTAGGCGGTCGCCTTGGTCACCTTGGTCACCTTGGTCACCTTGGTCACCTTGGGCGTCTGTCAGGCCTGGTTCACCTTGGCACCTTGATAACTATGCTTTCCTAGGAAGGCGCTCATTAGGGACTCATTCTTGTGGCAAACCGAGCAGGAGACACCAAACACACCCGTCCAGTAAAGATAGGGGGCCTGCAAAACAAATTTAACTAGCTCTAACTGATCAGCATAAGATAGGAGTTTTGCCTTCCATAGTTGAAGGCGCTTGCAGATTTGATTTAGGATTGGATTGCAATGGTTAGCAGTCAGCCTGGCAACAGCCCCAAGTATTTGATAGGGAGATGGCCCAGAGCGAACCTTGATCTTTCCCTCAACCTCTCTTTGGGGTCCTTAGAAACACCGGCTAAAAAGATGAGGGATTTGCTTCTATTCACTGATAAGCCCGACACTGCGGAAAAGGTGCGTGGACTTGAAGCACCAAGTCCAAGGACTTGGAATTTACTTTGGCAAAAATCATAATTTATAAGATATAAGGGTTGTTATTGTAAGGGAATGGGTCCACTTAACTTAGGCCCATCCCACCCCTTCCTTCAGTTGCACAGTATAGGTTACTGTGAACCAAGTAGTTTTAGTAGCAGCAGTAGCAGGTGCAGCAATAATGGTGGTTGGATACCTAACATAGAACCTTAAACGACTCTCAAAACGGCAACCCAGAGGATTGCTCTGATACCATGTAACAAAATAGAAAGGAAAGGCTACCCAAGCACTGAGAGAGATAGATAGATACTGCTGTATATATAGAAAGCAAAAGAGAGCAAAAACAGGACTTAAGACTCTCTCTCCTAATTACAATCCAATTAGGTAGAAAGACCTAGTCAACAAGACCAATTCCTAGTCTACTTAAGATACAACCGGTAATGGGCCTTTATAATTAGGCTCACTATAAACATAATAAAATAAAGCCAATTGGTAATGGGTTTGCTAATCAGGCCCATTACTTTACATTATTTATTATAACTAAAGGAGGGGGAGGGGGAGGGGGAGGGGGAGGGGGGGGGGGGGTGGGATGGGCCTAAGTTAAGTGGCCCCATTCCCTTACAGTAACAACCCTTGTATCTTAACAATAATATCATCAGAGAAGGCTAAATGGGTGAGTTGATTAGCTAGGCAGTTGGGGAAGAAATCTAGAAGCTTTTACTTGGCCTTTGTGAAATCCTCAAGATTACTTCCACATAGAGGGAAAAGAAGAAGGGGGACATAAGACCATAGTTGTTAAGGTGCCAAGGCGAAGCAAGGCGTTGGAGGCCTGATGGGGCGCTTAGGCGACCAAGGCACCAGCCTAGGCGATCAAGGCGTCCGCCTAGGCAACCAATGTGCCTGATTTTCCAAGGCATCACAAGGCCTCCTGGATGACTAGGCGGGGCCTAGGCCATGCCTAGGCGACGCCTTGACAACTATGCATGAGACAATCTTGCCGAATCTCAACTTGGTTGCAAAAGAACCCAGCAGGATTACCATTACCTAGAGCCAATAGATAAATTGATGAGATGCAATGATAGACCCAGTTTACAAAGGAGTAAGGAATTTTAGATAGATTCAGCAAAACATTCTTGATGAAGCCACATCTGATGGTGTCATATGTTTTGAAATGTCCAGCTTTCAGCATTGCCGCTGGCCGGTGGTTCCTCCTATCATATCCCCTAATCAGCTCATTGCACTAGAGGATGCTATCAGGATATTTCGGAGCTCAATGAATGCTATAAGCTTAATGCCTTAGCCACAAACCTATAGAGAAGGTTGCAAAGGGAAATCAGTCAAACTCCTTTTGGAAAAGGCTCCTTCCACTTTGGGGATCAGACATAAGAAAATTTGATTCACCTCTTTTTTTTTTTTTTTTCAAGGATAAAGAATTATATTAACAAAACCAAACAGATTTCAAAAGCAGAAGCCTATGGAGGGCCACCCAACAAGAGAAGAAAAGAAAGAACAGCAAAAGATACCTCACAGGAAATCCTATTCACTTAAAAACTGGATGGGTAAATCCCTAGCAGTTGCAATAAACCAAGTTCTGAAATTGCTAGGACTAACAATGGAGGTGAACACCCCGAACTTCAAAAATAAGTGTCCCAAATCTGCTGAAAATTCCTTGGTTTGGTGGTCCAATATCTCAAGTTCCTCTCCATCAAGATATGATAAATGGTCGTGCAGAAGGATACTCTTCCGAAAGAATCACAAGCTGATTTCCCTCTGAACTCTTTGGCTATCCAATTCCATTCCCTGTCGAAGCAAAGGATCCGATGCCTGACATGCCGACCATGATGCAAAATCCCTTCCCAAAGCTGGGAGGAGAAATGGCAATCAGAGAAGAGATGGTTGATATCTTCAGTGGCTGACTAGCAGAAACAACAGTTGGAGTGGGAGCCTATTGGCTTCTGAAGAAGGAAGAATCTGGTAGGCATGGATCTCGTCATAGCTCTCCAAGCAATGAAATCGCGGTGAGGGATATGACCACAAGACCAGACAATGTTGAACCAAGGGACTGCAGGGGCCCACGATCTGATAATCCCCCACGCTGAGGAAGTAGAGAAAATTCCCGAAGATTAAGGAGTCCAGCTCACAACATTGCCATAGCCCGAGGGCATTCTATAAGTGGAACCAAGAACAGACCAATCTTGACTCAATTTCCTAGAAGATTCTGCTTGGGCACCACTCGCCTTAAAACTACAAGAAACCAGCGGCATTCTGTCCCTGCCTGAGTCAAGCCTGATTCTCTCCTAGAAAGCATGGACTAGGACACCAAGAGGTGCCCATTGTCAAGCCATGGGAGAGAGGAAGACCCATTGTTGATGCTAGTCATGATTAGGGAGATGACTCAATCTGAAATGCAGGATTGATCTCCAAGCCTAGGAGCAATCCTTTCCACTAGGGGCCGCCCAGATCTTGAGGTATCCATCATAAACCCAGTCAACCCATATGCTTCTCAACTTATTTTCCACTTTCCTAATCAACTTGAGACTTAATTGATTCTTCTCAAACCAAGGGCCGCCTCCATTTTTTGAGAGGGAAATTGAGGCCCAGCTTATAGTGTGGAGCAAATTGTTACAATCTGGACCCTTTCAAAGAAAAAACTCGTTAGGGATTCAATCTTGTGGATTATTGAACGAGGAAGTCCAAAGGCTCTGATCCAGTTGAGATATGAGCTTTGCATAACTGATTGGACCAGAACTAATTGACCCGCATAGGAAAGGAATCTTGCCTTCCCTAATTGGAGCTTCTTCCGAAGACGATCAAGGATAGGAGTGCAGTGATGAGTAGCTAACCTGGAAGATAAGAGGAAGACCAAGGTATTTAATAGGTAAGGAACCTCTCCGGAAGCCTGAGATGCTACTCGAGCTCAGAAGTAGCTTCATCGACTGCTGAAATAAAAATGGACTTAAATTGTTGACACATATGCCAGACATGGCGCCAAAGGAAGCAGCGGGGGATGGTTCCCATAAACTTGGAATCTTTAACCTCTTTGACTTGGCTGGGGTTTAAGCAGAAACTGTGGATGGCTTTGATAAAATCTTCCTTGATGATAGATGGTGTACTTGAATTGCCAGGATTGAGATGATTTCATTTATGACTCTTGGGAGATATACATTCCTGATGATGAATTGGTTCTTTTGAGAAAGAGGTGGGGGGATGCTTTCCAATGGGGTGGAAGGCATTGATGGGCAAATTCATGTATGGGGAAAAAAATACCATATGGAGAAATTATATTTTGGGAAAGTTATCCATGATGAATTGTTATAGGTCTCTCTAAGTGCAGCTTAGCTTGTTATTCCATGTTATAAACAATTTATAGGGATTAGGAAATTAATTGGTGAGAAACAGGAAGCCATGCTTTTAAGGAAAGAGGTTGGGGATGGGAAGGAGATGAGTGGGTTGATAGCACATTCTCTACTGTTGGAGTATGGTTATTCTGGAGATTTTCAAAAGGGGCATATTTTTCTGAGGAGGTTTCCGTTGTAGTTGAGATTGCAGTCCCTCTGCTCTTTGGGGCGATAGAATGCCATGATGCATAAAGAGTGTGGGCTTGGTTTTCTTTAGGCCTGTCTTGCATCTGAGGTTTGGTTTGGTTCATTTTCTTTCTTCTTTTTTTTTCCCTTCTCTATTTTTATTTACTTGTTTATTTATTTATTTATTTATTTTTTTTTTGGGGGGGGTTGGGAAAAATGTGGGCAGGTTTGGGTTTCCTTTTCTTCACCTCATATGGGCTATGAAAACTGTAACTGTTGAAATTTTCCTGATCTGGACTCTGCCTTCTTCCTTTCTAATTGGACTTTAGATAACTTTTCCCTTCATTGAGATCAAATAAGAACTGTAGCTATTCTCTGGAAGAAGTGTATGGTTTTAGCTCTTCAAGTTGTTTCTCTTCACTGAATAATCAACTTTGTTTGGAATGAAGATGAAGAGTTGCAGTATTGTTCTTATTTGTTTCATTTGTGACTACTACAACATTAAATTTCTGAATTCTGCTACCACTGGCAGGAAACCATCTGTAATTGTTTTGCTTTTCGCGTTGTCTTTTGAAATGGGTAGAGGAGGTTCCCAGCATAGAATTCATGGATTGTTTGAAAGGGCATTATCAAATGATATGTTGCACAATTCAGTGATACTCTGGAGGATCTACATTGCTTACGAGATGGATGTAACATCCAATCTGTCAGCAGCTAAACGGATTTTCTTCAGAGCAATTCATGCTTGCCCATGGTAAGGGTTTTCTACCTTGATCATGCTGTTGATTACTTCTCACGCTCAGTTAAATATTAAAATGGCATTCTATAAAATTAGATATGTATATCTGATATAATGTAAGTATGTGACACTCTGTTGGAAACAAAATCATTTTTACTTTTTTGCATGAGGGTTTTTTACGAAATCTGAGGCATAAATTGCTTTTGGCTAAGGCTTCATTTGGTTATATATGATCTCAAAATAAAAATTTTCATTGGTAAAGTTAAAAAAATAAAAAATAAAAAAAGGAACAAATTAGGTGAATTTAAGTATCCAAAAAGTGACATTTTATGTGAAAAATCAACTTCCACGTGTTTGGTTGTAAAGCGAGTTGTTGTGGACCCCACCTTTCTCATTTTACCTAAATGGCTATTCTCCATTTGCTGCACAAATACAACTGAAGAATTTCCTGCTCCTTTCTCTATGTTGTATTCCTTGCTCCACTTTAACTTCGTTCACCAAACAGCTCATTGAAACTTTTTTTTTTCCATTTCACTTTACCGATATTTTTTAGGGAAGATTACAAGATTACACAAAAATAGGCCTCAGTTTATCAAATTACCCACCTAATCTTTCATCTAACAATATTACCTAGAACAAAAATAGGTATTACCAAACTGCCCAAAACAGTGCCTTGCCTTCTTCCACATGTTTTTTTGACACTTTTACCCTCTTTCTTTCTCTCTCTCTCTCTCTCTCTCTCTCTCTCTCTCTACATCTCAAGGCCAAGTTGTCACACCCCATTCTGGTTCAACCGGGTGTGAAGGGAATCGCCCACTGATGATCTCAGCTCACCCAGGTTCCTACACAAGCAGTGCTGCAGTATACAGCCAAATCACCATCTCAACCACAACAAATAACATTACCAAAATTAGAGAAATAAGAGAAACAACAGAGGAAGACTTTAATATATATGAATCATAAATGTGATGTCAACTGGAATGTTATAATATGCCTTAACTGTCAATTATGCTTTTACAATCTAAGTAACCCAAAAAGTACTATTTCCTTTACAAACCTACCTATACATGTATACCCCAAATCTATAAAAGGAACAAAAGTAACTTCAGCTCCACCAGCATCATGGGCCACCATAGGCGTAGGCGGGGCACTGACACAGATCTCTGTGGTACTCTTCAAGGTGTGGTGTACCTCGGCATCGTCAATGCTCACTACTATGGCAATGGGAGCTTCTAGGAACTCAGCAAGAAGCATCTCTCTTGCAGACACATCAAAAACAACGATCGATCGAGGGGTGAGCATAGTTGAGTGAGGAAAATCGGGCATACAGTTAAACAATGCATGGCTTAAATTTATTTAAGTTTGGTTTATGATCTACTAAAGTCAAACTGGGATTCACCCCACTACTTTGAACGTCATTCCCTCGGACCTTAGGTAGAGCACAAGGCATAATCTTATAGTCTGGGTACTGTAGGAACCTGTACTCTCAAGTCTCAAGTGACACTCAAAAGACAGCCTCGCTGCCACGTGTACGCATCCCCTATTCAATAGGTTCCCTTCTAGCAGCTGGGACTTAGTCCCACTACCCCATCCCTCCTACTAACACAGCGATAACCGAGGGGAATATGCCTATGCTAGTACGTGTACCTCTATTAGCAAGGCTCCAGTCATTGGGTTTACATGTTCTAGTAATCGTGGTAACCTACAACAATTAAATGGACTGTACCACATCTAGGACTCGATCACAGTCCTTTGGGTATCATATCCTTCATTAAGGTAACAACCGGACAGCACCCCAGCTAAGACTCCTGACCCTAGTCCTTCGGGCATTTAAGTTTCGCCAGTATGACTGTCCACTGGCCCAAGTGACAGTCATGGTACCAGTCCTTTGGTCCTCGTACTCCACCCGAGTCACAATCACAAACACTCCAAGTACCTATAGGCAAGCAAATGCCATAATATACATTCATTTCTTTCAAACCCAAGTAAACTGGAAGAAGCTGTACCGGAGGATGATTATCCGGTTGGACATAAATAAATCATTTTGATCAGAAAATGATTCCCAATCATTTGGTCCAATCCAGAGGTCCAAACCATAGTTGTCAAGGCGCTAAGGCGAACCAAGGTGATGGAGGTCTGACTGGGCGCCTAGGCGACCAAGGCGCCCAATTTTCCAAGGCGACCCAAGGCAGCCAGGTGACGCCTAGGCGACGCCTTGACAACTATGGTCCAAACTACGTTTGCCTACAATAGTATTTCCCTACAAACCTTATACAAGGTAAGGGTGACACAATCTTACCTAAAGGTAGTACTTAATCGGCTTGGATTCCGGTGCCGTCACGTTAGGAAGACCTGCAATGGCAATAATCCGATCAGTGGGAGGATTATTGGGGAGCGGGTTTTACCCAAGTCATGAGCAAATTTCTCTGTGGTTCTGCACTTCTACTCTGATCCAACTTGTCATGCATATGAATGAAAATTTGAGGTGCATGAAGAGATAATAGCTCTAGGAGGGTTAATATGAAAATCCGGCATTGGGAGCTCAGTCGATCAAACCTTGGGGACAAACGGAGGGTTGACTAAGATCAAGCTGTTGGGATGGTCGGATTTGGACAGGTTCTTGACAGGAAGGGCCACTGTAGCAAGGACAATGATATCGTTCGTCCAAACAAGGGTGATCTTTGCTCTCAATTGTGGCCAGGACATGGTAATGATAAGAAATATTTTCCCTCTGTTCCACTTCAAATAACGTGGGAAACCATGCTAGCTGAACGGGTTAAGGTCCTAAGACTTTGGAGTTTATACCTATGTGACTATAATGAATGTGAAAGGTCGACAACCTTGCTTTGTTTTTGTTAACAATATTTCTATAAGGGAATGGACCCATTCACCATGGTCCATTCCTATCCATTGTCGATATGGGCTTGATGTTGCTAATCCCATCTCGGGATTATTTCCATCCAACTGGCTGGCTCCCTTATTGATGAGTCCTTTATTTTCTTATTCCTTACCTCTTCTAGTATCATTATGTAATTGGGACTCCACCTTATCTTGTGGAGTTCCCTTCTCATTATGAGATTAGGACTTCTTATCTCTGTAGTTTGTGGGACTCCTTGTCATGTTGACATGTGGCAGTCCCATCCCCTTTAGGTGGTTACTTTCTACTACTATAAATAGATGGACAGGGGAGGGAGCATAGTTATCAAGCATCGCCTAGACGCCCCTGGGCATCCAAGTGCCCTTGTGACTCCTTGGAAAATCGGGCGCCTTGGTTGTTTAGGATGGTGCTTTGATCGCTTGGGTGCCCTGTCAGGCCTCCAAGGCGTTGGTTCGCCTTGGTGCTTTGACAACTATGGGAGAGAACACTCTACATCTCCCAGAGTAGCATATCACCCCTTGTTAGCATTCCATTCCTTGTTTTCCAAAGATGATTTAAGTTATCACTACAGTTCTTCATTAGAGTCCCTTTTTAACAAGTATCAATCTACAAATTGAGAACATCAAGAGAGAAAACTGTACGTCTTTATCCGCCCCCACCGACGGATTAATCACCATTGAAATGTTGGGATGCATCGAGGAAGGCCTCCCTGTGTCAGACACCAAGAAACGAAGCGGATCATATCATTTGAATCTCCCTCCATAAGTCCTCATCAGACTGACGGAGGAAGCAAGGTCAACAGAGGAGTCGACCAATGGGTAGAATGGAGCCTGCCTCAATGGGAAGCAAGGAAGTAGGCCTACCCGTCGTCCCCAGGAAATTCATTGGATCTATCCAACTATTCTGCCTTCTACAGCAGAATCATCTCTCTCTCTACAGCTCATCTCTCTCTCCCCCCCCCTTTCCTCTTCTTCTTCTTAGTTCTTGGTTTCTGGTTTGTTTATTTTGTTGCAAGTAACATGGTATCAGAGCAGCCTTGATTACATTAGTCGAAGCTCTCCCTTGCTGGTTTGATAGTCTTCTAAGTTCTAAGAACCTCCTATGCTGCACTCCGATTATGATTAGATTGTAATAAGTATACAACTGGGTATGATTAATACTGCTGCTGCTGATCTACTACTGTCTTGATGATCTAATCTGCTATTGCTGCTGATCTACTCCTGTCTTGATGATCTAATTGGCTACTGCTGCTGCTGTCTTTGATCTGCTGTTACCACCATACTGCTGTCCTCAGCCAACATACTTCTGATTTGATCAGAAGTTATTATATCATTGTTATATGCTATTGATCTACTCTGTTGCTGCCCAACCTATTTAGATCTGATCTGATCTACACCCTGCTGCTGCAAGGATCCTTTCATTATTGGGTCACACTGGCGATATTTTTTCAACACTACTGCTACTGTTGATGTGTTTTGTTTATGTACTTACTGGTGTAAATATCTATGGCTGATCCCAAGGCTCCATCAGATGGTAATTATTCTCATTCCCCAGTTCAGATCACCACCATTGGACTAAAAGGTGTATTAAGTACTTGCTATGGACTCAGGCTGTAAAAGCCTATATACATTCTAAAGATAAACTTCAATACCTTACTGATGACCTCCCATCCAGTGAGTCCAAGGAGGCTGAGACCATTAAAACTCATGAGGCCTGGATGCGTGAAAATTCCACACTCTAGACCTGGTGGTTATGGAATAGTATTGATGCCTCTATTGTCTCTACTGTTATGTTCCATAAACTGCTAAGGCTATATGGACTGATCTATGTGCTAGCTATGCCCAAGACAAAACTATCTCTCGTATTTATGATCTATTTGAGAAAATGTTTACCTTTTCTTTAAGCGACAAATCCGTTAATGAATATTTTGGTGGATTTAAGGGCATCATTAAAGAATTACAGGTAGTTCAGCCTCTCACTATTGACTCTTGAACAACTCCAGGCTCATGGTCTGAGTTTTATGTGGCCAAGTACCTAGCTGGTCTTCCATTTGACTATCAATATGTGAAAAACCAACTATTTGCATGTGAGAAGATTACTCCATTCAATTAGACATTCTATCGTCTTTAACAATGGGTACCTCAAAAGTGATTCCCTACTACTGCAGCTCGTGCCGAGGACGTAGACGTGGTCCTTCTAGTCGTGGGGTTGAACGATCCAACTTTGATAAAGCCAACATGTATTGTACTCACTCTGGGAAGACTAATCACAACATTATACCTGTTGGGATAAGTATGGCCGCACTAAATGGGCTGATGTTCTGGTTAGCTTTGTTACTACCGATGATACTCTTGCATCAACTCTTGGTGTTGTAGCTCTTACTCCTACCCTTGGCAACCTTACTTTGTCAAAATATTTTGAAGCATTACTCTGGAGAGTCCATCACCTAGAATAAGCAAATCCATCCATCTCCACTACCTAGCCCACATAGGTACTAGTGTACCACTATCTTACTTTTTACCATATCCCTTACTCCATGTATCATTGATTCCTGAGCCTCTTGTCATATGACTTAGCCTAATCTCTTTACCTTCTTTGCGAACACTACAACATTTGTACCTATTTTCCTTACCGATAGGTCATCCACCTACTTGGCAGGGCATGGAACAGTTCCACTAACACCTTCCATGACCGTGTCATCTATTCTCTATGTTCCTAAGTTACCTCTTAACCTTGTTTCTATTAGTCAACTCACTAAGTCCCTAAATTGTCAATTAACATTTTTTCCCTATTGTGTTTTTCAGGATCTTAGGAGCAAGGCGACAATTGGTGGCGGACTTGAGTAGGCTGGTTTATATTATTTGAAGCATACAGTAGCAACAACAATAACAACAACAAAGCCTTATCCTAAATGGGGTCGGCTACATGGATTCTTGTCCGCCAATCAGCTATGTTCGATACTTGAAGCAAGGCCTAAGCTATGCATGTCTTTCTTCACCACCTTCCCTAGAGTCATCTTAGCTCTGCCCCTAGCTCTTTTAGATTCTTTATTGGCATATTGGCCCCAATTACTACCATTGTTACCACTCCACTTCAATGGTGCCGTTTTAGTCATCTATCACTCTCCAAGATTAAGGCTGTGTTTGGTATCATTTATGTTTTTGTTTTTCTTACTTGTTTTTGTTTTTGTAGGTGTTTGATATCATTTTTAGTTGCTATTTATAAAAAGCAAAAATAAAAATAAGCCCAAAATAAAAAAGAAGAACTTTTTTTGATTTTTGGCCAAAAATTATTTCTGTTGATTTTTGCGCGAGTCACTTAAAGCACATGTACAAAATCGAGGGTAAGAAAGTAATTTTCACTTTTTTTTTTTATAAAAGCATCATTCTTCCAAAAAAAAAATCCCAAATCATCTTCCTTCTTTCTTGCGTTAGGGCTTAATTTAGAGGAAGACACTGGAAGAATATAAGAGGAATATGTGAGAGAATGAGAAAGATAAATGAAAATCTCCATTAGAGACTTCAAAGCTGTTATTGGATTTCTCTCTCTCTCTCTGGCCTTTCTACACGCAACTATGATTTTAGGGGTTTGTCTCTTTGAGAGCAGAGACCACATGTTGGGGTGAAGGCACCTTACATTGAGTACCTTGTTCAGACTAATTAGATCCCTTGTGAAATCCCAATTCAAAAGTACCCATCTTGGTTATTGGTCCTTGGAGCAGAGACTTCCTTTTGGCTATTCTTTCATTATGTCTCGCATTTGAATCATCCAGATTTCAGACTCTTCACTGTTCTTCGTAGTCGCAAAATCTCTATTACGGAGAGGCTCATCCTTCTATGCATCGTTTGGTCTAGGTTCGTTCAAGATCTAAAGAAAACCATGGAAATTGGGAATGATGGACTGTTTCTGTCAATTATGGATTTGGGTATTGCTTTGCAGCATGAGGCGGGGGAAGGAATGTGGGAGTTGCATGTTGCAGGGGTGGGAAAGGGAGATGAGAGTTGCAGTTCATGGAAACCAGTGGATGCCTCTGCAGCAATGAACATACAGGAACAAGGAGGAAAGTTTCGCTGAAAATTGGGTCTCAAAAAGTAAATGGGATTTTTCCCCCGATGAGGAGGAACTACAACCATTGCAAGAAGAATCTAGGGCAGGGGAGATTTGCAATGGAAATCCTGTTGGCTGTTCCAACTATGAAGTAAGGGAATTCGTTGAACAGTACACCATGGAGGAGCTTCAGGGGTCTTGCACCTGGTTCACGGCTTTTGAACCATGGTTTGGACCGAATACCTCTTGTATCTGCTTCTTGGGAGCTTCCCAGCTTAGAAAAATCCTCAAATTCTTGCAGGAGCTTTCTCATTCATGTGGCTTAAGTAGATATTTTGAGAAAACTACAGATGATTCATGCAGTGGCACCCCGGGGTTTGAAATCAAAGAGAATATTGTTTTCCTTATATATCTTCTTCCTTTAACGGTTATAAAAATTATTTTTAAACATTGGTATACCAAATTTATTTCTTATTATACAATCTATTTTTTATTGCAGTTACCAAACAACATTTTATTTTTGATCAAAAATAATTTTCAAAAATGGTTTTTGATAAATAGACAAAAACCAAAAACAAAAATGATACCAAACACAACTTAAGTCACTTATGCCCAGCTGCGAGTCTCTCTCTTGTCTGGAGTGTGAAGCATGTGAGTTAGGCAAACATCACTGCTCCTCTTTTGCTGCTTGACCTGAGTCTTGCAGTTCATTATCTTTTTTTCATAGTATATTCTGATATTTGGGGACCATGCCGAGTCGCTAATAGCATGGGTTTCTGTTATTTCGTTGATGATCACTCCAGTATGACTTGGCTTTATTTACTTAAGGATCATTCCGAATTTCTTGAGGTGTTTAAGGTTTTTACCAAGATATAAAAGTTCAATTTGGTACTTGTATTGTGTTTTATTGATAGTGCCCTTGATACCAAGGTTCAAAATCTCGAGTCTCGAGGGTTCTTGACCCTCTGAGAAACTGAGATCTTGAGATTTCGGCGAGGCACTGCACAAAAGCCACGAAGACTTAAAATGTGTTTCGACCCTAAAATGACCATTTTAAGGCTTGATCTCCAGGGAAACCCTATTTTAGCATATATAAACATATTTAAACCATAAAACTGTATAAATAATCACACATGGTGGTTGTTTAGGTTTACACACATGTTTGGTAGTGTCGGTCTGAAGTTCAAATGTGAACCTAGGGTAATATTGGCTATTCTACATAATGTTGCACTAATAGAATATCACAAAAGACCAAATGAGTTAGTAAAATTATATTTTAGGAGACGAATAAACATAATAACACTAGTTAATTGTCATAGTAAAAAAAAAACCAAAGTAGTCAAGTAGACCATACAATCATAATTCATATATTATGTCTCGACCAGTTGAGAATAGGTCGAAAAATGTCGAGAAATGGTTGAGAACTAGTCGAAAATGTCGAGAAATGGTCTATCTCGAGAACTGGTCGAGATGGTCAAGACACTGTATCGAGGCGAGTTCTTATCTCGAGCCCCTCGAGATCTTCGAGAAATTCGAGATCTTGCCGAGATTTTGAACACTGCTTGATACTCAATGTATCATCTCAAACTTTTGCTTTGCTAATGGCATGATTCAACATACTAGCTGCTTCCACACTCCCCAACAGAATGGAGTTGCGGAATGTAAAAGCAGGCCTAGAAGTTGCTCGGTATCTCATGTTTCATATGCACGTTCCTATGTATTTTTCGAGTGATGCTATTCTTATTGCATGCTATCTTATTTATCGTATGCCTTCCTCTGTCCTCCATAACAAGGTTCCATACTCTATACTCTATCCTACTGTTCCTTTATTTATTGTACCTCTCGTGTATACGGTTGTATCTGTTTTGAACATATGTTACAGCCTTAGCTGGATAAACTGTCTCCTTGGTTCGCAAGTGCATCTTCCTTGGTTATTCTCGAACTCAGGAAAGCTACAAGTGCTATGACTCAGTTACTCACTACAATTTTGTCAATTTTGTTGACACATTTTTTGAGAGTTACACCTTACTATCTTGCAGTAGTCCTTTCCATTATGCCTTCTGCTCCTTCGTCTCCACTACCATTGGTCACTCCTCTAACGATAATTAGACTCTATCACTTCGCTACCTCCATTGCGGGTTTATTAGCAATGGGAGAAGTCTGGTCCTCCTACACCGTCCCCTACCCTGCTTAACTCTAGTACTGCAATTACTTTTGACTTATCGGTGCTCTTCGTAAAGGTATAGGTTCTTGTACCCATAGGTCCTTAATTGCATACCCTATCGAACAGTACCTCCCTTCTCCCTTTCTCTGCCCATAATCTTGTTTTGTTCCTATCGACCACCTTTGTTCCTACCTCCCACCTAGAAGTCTTGTCTCATCCAGTGTGGATGGTGGTTATGGACACTGAGATGGATGCCTTGGTCTCCTGTTGGACATGAACTTTGGTTAAACTACCCGCAGGGAAGGCTGTTGTGTGTTGCCGCTGGCTGGGTCTACGCTGTTTAGCATAATCCTGATAGTTCCGTTGAACTCCTTAATGCACACTTTGTTGCAAAAGGTTCTCACTCTAACATATGAGATTGATTATTTTGAGACGTTCTCTCCTATTGCTTATCTCAATTTTGTGTGTATTATTATCTCCTTGTCTATCAATTTTGATTGGCCTCTCTATCAAATGGGTGTGAAAAATGCTTTCTCGTATGTGGATCTCTAGGAAGAAGTTTATATGGACCAAATTCCGGGGTATTGTTGCTCTGGGGGGGGAGGAGGTCTACCGAAGTGTGCAAGCTGCATAAAGCTATCTATGTGTTGAAACAATCACCACGTGCATGATTTGATAAATTTAACTCTGTTATTAGACACTGTGGCTTCTCCTCGTGTTACTCTCGACGAAGGGCCCTTGATTCGGGAAAACGCTTTCGGAGATCGAGATTGGATTTCTTTTTCATCGAAAACGAAGAAGGCCGAGGATGGCCTACGGTGCGTGTTATCTGAAGGGAACACGCTTTTTCCACCGCGGTGGTATGATTGCCGCAATAATGTGCCTCGTTCCGCCCGCTGGCCTATTGGGATAGCAGCCTTCGGGCTTTGCCTGCCCTTTCTAATAAAGAATTCCGGCTCGGCCCGGGAAAGCGCTGGCAACAATAGAAAGGAAGGGGTCCATGTAGCTGCTGCGCCCGCCCACTGAGCAGCAGGTTTGGCATCTACTACAAAAGAGAGAATCCACTTCAGATAACCACGCCTCTGCTAGGCAGCGTGTGGATTGGCCGAGAGCGGACCTTTTTGGATATATAATCCAAGTTGAGAGTGGAGTTACGGGAACATCCATCTGATGGAAAACAACTTTCACGTTCGGTTCAGAGAGCACTTTTTTTAGCAGCTCCCTCGAGTTCACCGGTGAGGCCCGGGGCCAAAGAATCAATGGAATTGACTTCGTCGTTGCGAAACGAGTCAAGAAGGAAGGACTAGAAGCCCCTCAGAGGCACTCGTGGATACCATTCTGATAGGGACTTAAGTTCTGTATCAGAACTGTACGAAAGAACGTGTTAAAAATCAAGGCAGCTATTGGTGTTGAAAACCTCTCTTTGTCCGGATCAAAAAACGGATTCTCGGCTCAGCACTGACGACTCTGTATTTGCCCCGCACTGACATTCTAAAGTGGTTATGATAGCTGTTTATGTTGATGATTACAGGAGATGACAAATCCAGTATTACTGAGGTCAAATCTTACTTACACAAGCAGTTTCAGATGAAAGATTTGGGTGGTCATCATTATTTCTTTGGTATGAAAGATATCTGCAGTAGCAAGGGTATCTGCTTCTCTCAAAGGAAATATGTATTAGATCTTCTAATTGAGTCAGGGTTACTTGGTTCAAAACCGGCTACCACACCAATAGATCCTCATCAGGAGTTTGAGACTAATGATAGCGGAGATTTTACTGATTTACACCGATATAGGAGACTTGTCGGTAAACTTATCTATCTTACTATTACTAGACTTGATGTATCCTTCGCTGTTGGAGTAGTTTGCCATTTCATGCCAACTCTCAAGCAAGTTCACTAGAAAGTTGCTTGTCGTATATCAAGGTACCTAAAGAAGTTTTCACGCAAATGCCTTATTTGTCTTCGCTATAAGCACATTGATATTGTAGGGTATTTAGATGCTGATTGGGTTGGTGCTGATGGTGATGATGGTCCACAACTGGTTATTGTACATTTGTTGGTGGAAATCTTGTCACATGGAAAAGTAAGAAACAAAATACTATGGCTTGATCCAGTGCTGAGGTTGAGTACCGTGCAATGGTTCATACTGTTGTTGAACTCATTTGGTTAAAGCCTCTTCTTCAAGAGTTGGGATTCCAGTAACTCAACTTATGAAGATGTTTTTTGACAATCAAGCTGCCATTTACATTGCTAGTAATCATTTTTTTCTTGAGCGTACGAAGCATATTGAAGTTGATTGTCATTTTGCTCATGATGCGGTTGAGAAGAAACTATTGGTCACCTCCCTTCGTCTCCTCTTCAAATCATTTGGCTGATATATTGACTAAGTCTATATTTTGGTCTAATGTTTTGACTGAATTGCTCCAAGCTTGGTGTCGGTGACTGATATGCTCTAGCTTGGGGGGGGTGTTAACAATATGTGTATAAGGGAATGGACCTATTCATAATGGTCCATTCCCATCCATTGTTGATATGGGTTAGATGGTGCTAATCCCATCCCGCGATTAGTGCTATCCATCTGGCTGGCTCCCTTATTGATGAGTCCTTTATTTTCTTATTCCTTACCTCCTTTAGTATCATTATGTAGTTGGGACTCCCATCTTATCTTCTGGAATTCCCTTACTCATTATTAGATTATAACTCTTCTTCTTACCTCTTTAGTTTGTGGGACTCTTTGTCATGTTGACATGTGGCAGTCCCATCCCCTTTAGGTTGTTACTTTTTACTACTATAAATAGTTGGACAAGGGAGGGAGAGATCTATCTCACGATTCTGCCTTCTACAGCAGAATCCTGTCTCTCTCTCTCTCCCCCTTTGCTCTTCTTCTTCTTCTTCTTAGTTCTCCATTTCTGGTTTGCTTATTTGTTGGAAGTTACAGTTTTTTTATTCCCCAAGAAGGTAACCTTGTTTACTCTCTTTAACCTTTACGTTACCTTTAGATAATTTTTTATTTTTGTCTTTCAATTTGATATTCCATCAGAAAGTTATGAATTAGGTTCATCCTTTTCCTCAATCTATTGTAGAAAGGTTGCGAGTGATCTAAATGATACTAGAATCGTAGATATAATCCTTTCGTAATACAGGAGCTCCTCAACCACTTCCTTTTCTCGGTTAAATGCTGTATACCAAGTCTGTCTACACTCTGCAGTTCCCCCTTTCTATATCTCTAAAATGAAGGAAACCAGAGGCTATGCACATATGCCACCCTCTCTCCCCCCCTCTAATTCTCTGCATTCTCCCTCTTAACGTGAATGCAAAAAACAGGGGCTCTGCCCTCGCTTCCCTCCTTTGTACTTTACTTCTGATGAGTTCCGTTCTATCTCCAAAGGTATCGAGAATTGTGAATTTGGATTCTCCAAGTCTGTTCATTTGTGTCACTTTGCAGCCCCATCTCCTTTAAAAGTTAAAAAATGAAGAGATGGCATTGGGTTTTATCATGTTATTTGACAAGGTGATCTCATTCCCAGAGAATGGTTGCAGATTTTATACTTCTCATGTTGCAGGGTTAGTCAGTCTTTGCTAAAACTGAGTATTTTCTTCCCCCCAACGCCAGGTCTGCAGCACCTACAAAGTTACCTCCCCGGCGCCAAGCAAGAAGACTAAGAAGACGATACACATTGTTTCCATTGTCCTGGTCATAATCACAGGCCTTATTTAGAACCATTAGACCTTCCTATTTTGGTTTTCAGTATAAATATTCAAGGGCAAAATTCTTCATGATGTATGACGATGGTTCCCATACATTGTGAGCACTGGTTTTGGGTGTTTCTGTAAGCATCTTTAAAGAGTATTCCAGTAAAGGAAAACATTGGATAGGTAGTTTTGTTAGACTAAACTCAATTTTAGGTAATCTAGCGATTTTCCCCTTTATTTATTTATTTTTTTTTCTCTCTCTCTATTTGATTGGTTATCTTGCTTGACAATAAAAGGGAAAATTGGGTATAAAAATATTTTGCAATTGCGGCATTCATATGTTACAAATGAATGTGCATTTTCTTTGTTTTTGTAGTTACTGTATATGGTGGGTTTTTTTGGTTTTTATTTTTATTTTTATTTTTATTTTTATTTTTTTATTTTTCTTATGCCTCTGTTTGTTTTCATGTAAAAAGGTGAAGGAAAATTTTCCTATAAAATAGGATTTTTTTTGCTATTTGTTTTAGCATAAAATGTTAGCATAAAATGTTTAAAAAAAAAAAAAAAAAGAAGGAAAGTTTTATATGATACTAAGTTTTTATGTAAAATATCATTTGCATATAAAATTCTACAATGAAAAAATCTGGCTATAATACAAAATTTACAATAAAATGGTAAGTTCTTTTTTATTTGAGACAATCCTGCAATTATGGTATGTTAGAGGGCATGGTTATAAGCTGAATGAATGATCAGTAAGTACTATATGGTCTGCTAGTTTTGTTTTGATGGTCATAAAGAATACTGGGTACTTATAATTTTGTCAGTTTATTACTTGTTACAAACATTTTAAAAGTGAAACTTTTATGTGGTTGAAGATGGAATGCCCCCACCTTGCACTTGAAGTGTTTATGTATCTATGGGTTAGGTTCTTTGGATATTTAATCTTGAGAACATTTTCAGGTCAAAAAGGCTTTGGCTTGATGGTTTTCTCAAATTGAACTCCGTTCTAACAGCAAAAGAGCTCTCAGATCTCCAAGAAGTTATGCGTGATAAGGAACTGTACCTGAGGACAGACATTTATGAGATTCTTTTACAAGATGAGATCAAGTCATGAACACCCTAAAGTTTGTGTTGTAACAATTGGTATCTGATATCTTCATGTACTCTTTTATCTTTCCTTTGAAATCTATGTACCCTTGTATATTGTACAGTGTTTTCACCTTTTTATTGTGTTTATAATGCATAAATTTTAGTTTCCCCTTTGGTATTGCAGATTGTGTTGTTAAGGATGATGGTAATTGTTAGCGTCATAAAGTTGTAACTGTTACATTGCTTTGACTTAGTCAAAGTAGTTAGTGCTAGTTTCAAGAACTTGGACTCCTATTAGTATATGGATTCCTAATTAGTTTATTAGTTTGTTTTATTAGTTTTCTTTACCAATTAAGCTTGTTAGTTTTCTTTTCCTATTTTGAGTTTACTTTGTCTTTAGTTTGTGACTAGGACTCCGACTTGTAGAGTTTTAGATCTTATTTAATAGTTGTTTTCTATTTTCTATAAATACAAACTACAAGGAGAGCAGTACACATATTGATTGATTCTCTCTATCTTTCTTATTTTTCTATTTTGTTATATAGTAACAAAGCAATCACCTGGATTGTCGTTTTGAGAGTCGTGTAAGGTTCTCCCTTAGGTGTGCAGTCACCACTATTGTTGCTCCTGCTCCTATTGTTGCTGCTACTACTTGGTTCATAGTGACGTATACATTGTTGCTACTACTATTTAGTTCATAGTGACTTATACTATGCTCTGCTACTACTACTATTACTATTTGATTCACAATGACCTATACTGCGCTGCTGCTACTACTACTATTTGGTTCATAGTAGTAACATATATTGTGCTGCTACTACCACTCCTTGGTTCATAGTGACCTATACAGTGCTGCTACTAATACTATTATTTCCACTACTGTTACTACTACGACTACAACTGCTGCTTCCGTTGCTATATTGTTTTAAGCTGAAACTCTCCCATTCCCCCATTCCCCAGCTTGAGGGGGGTGTTAGCATAATAAAATTGTAACTGTACATTTCTTTGACTTAGTAAAGGTACTTAATGCTAGTTTCTAGAACTTGGACTCCTATTAGTATATGAATTTCTAATTAGTTTATTAGTTTGCTTTATTAGTTTTCTTTAACAATTAGGTTTATTAGTTTTCTTTACCAATTAGGCTTGTTAGTTTCCTTTTCCTATTTTGAGTTTACTATCTTTAGTTTGTGAATAAGATTCTGACTTGTAAAGTTCTAAATCTTATTTTATAGTTGTTTTCTATTTTCTATAAATACAAGCTACAAGGAGAGGAGTAGTACACACATTGATTCTCTCTATCATCTCTTATTTTTCTATTTTGTTACAGTAATGATTCGTGGCACTGTTATGAAGCTCTCCTTGGAAAAGTTGGACTACCACCTAATTGACTGGTAATTTACTAGTACAAAATATCAGGAACATTTTGAAGGGGGAGAACGAAAAATCTAGATTGAAAGTAGAGAACTTATAAAAGGAGTTAAACCGATGTGGATTTCCCCCATTTGGTTGCAAGGGAAATTTAAGGGAAGGGAAGTGAAATTTTCAAAATGAAAAAAGATATTTTTATAATCATCACATCACATGACCATTTCATTAACTCTTTTAAGTATTTTCATATTTGGTCATTAAGTTACACTTTATGGTGCATCTGAATCCTTTGCATTCAAAAAAATAAAATAAAAATTACATCTAAAATGTATTATTTTATTGAATACGGTAAGGAATTTAAGTAGTTTATACAATCATATTGGATAATGATTATATAAGTTCCCTTTTGTAGGATGGAAAATTTTCAATTCCCTACCCTTCAATTTCTCCTTGCAGCCAACCAGACTTTGCTCTACATTGTTTGCTTGCATGTCATTTTCACGAAGACTCCATTTGTTTTGATGTGAATTTAAAAAAAAAAAAAAAAAGTAGGCAAAAGGTTTCGTATACGTTGTATATGTACACGGATGTATTTTAGCCATCAAATTAAGAAGTGTAATTTCAAAATTACCCCTCTATTAAATGAGGGACTGATACCTAAACCATGTACATACACAACAGATGTTCGAAAACCGATCCAAAAAAAAGTATGTGTAAATTTTTTGTAAGGGAGAGGGTTTCTCACAAGTCACAACACTAATGTGGGGGAATCTCTCATACCACACCAATGGAGGTTTGGTACATGGTATCGTCAATGGTGGTGTGACATGGTCAATGAGGATAAAAAATGGTGAGAGGAGAGAGAAAATACTAGAATATGAGGAGTGGGAAGGGAGATCTTTTTTCCCTTATCTTAATATAGCAATTATTTTATTGAAAATACAACGTGTGGAAAGTATTAGTTCTACAGGGAGAGAAAAAGAAGAGGTTCACCCTTCTACTTTCTGTCCCAAAAACTGCAAAATAAGTTATGGGAAGTAAAAAGTATTCCCATGTTTTTCGAGGCTTTTTACATCAAAACAGATGGAGTAAATGATGGTAGCCATTGTCTGAAACTTTGATTTAATGAAGTAGAATAAACCATTAGTAGTTCTAGTTTTGCATTTTACTTTCATTCAAATTCTTGTGCATTGGGTGTAAATCCAGGTGGAGTCTCAAGAAAAGAAAAATGGAATGTAGCATATTATTTATATACACGCAAACTCATACCACCTGCATTTCCCCATGCTGGGCTGAGCTCTTTATGGTAGTCGCTATCAAAGGATGGACAATTTTTTCGGTCAGGGTGACAGAACATGGTTTCATTTTGTGAAAAATTGGACAATATGAGCGGAAATGTAGAGTTTGCACAATGGAAAGCAAGGAAAGAAGCTTCGTTGTGACTTTTGCAAACACTTGACAGTCGAAGGTTAATTCTCGACCAAAATCTCAACTGATTAATCGTGGGACTGTTTGTGATTTTTCCAAGTTATCCCAATCATGCTTCTTGGCTGAGTTGCAAACAGCCGAACAGCCAAAGTAAAGGTGCTAACTCTTGAAAATAACATAATAATTAGTATACTTTCAGATCATTTTGAATATTTTTTTACCCCATTTGAAAAACTTGTAGAAATAAAGCAAGTTCCATAAAAAATTAAAAAAAAAGGTTATATGTTCCCCAGCTATAAATGCGTAGATAGCTATCAACGATTATTAGGTTTGAACTGTGAAGAAGCATTTCAACATTTCAGCTAGTCAAAACCTGTAGTTGCAGAAGTCAGGCCAGCTTTTTCTAGTATACCCAGGTCAAAATTATGTTTCAGTTTTGGGTTCAGCATTGTCAATCCTGTCGGGAAAAGCCCACATCCCTATATGAACCTTAATGTTATGTTTTGATGATAACAAACCTATGGAGATGCACTAAGATCTTCTCCAAGTCTATATATGACCTAGTGAAAATTCATCACTTCGACCATAGAATGTGAAGTCCTTGATGATCATTTAAGAACAAGTCAAAGAGTTGACCAAGGTCCAAGAGAAGTCAAACTCCAACTTTGAAAGACTAAGAAATGTCCAAGCTTGAAGACTCAGATTGTTCAAGCTACAAGATCAAAGAATGAAGATTGAATATAGAAGATATGAAGATGATGAAGACCTTGTAATCAGCCTTAGGCTATTTTAAACATACGTTAGTACACTTACACATGCATAGATGTAATATTGCACATCCTACGTCTCATGCATTAGATTGACCCTAGGAGATGTCAATCTATCACCCAACATGTCAATCTATTACAGTTTGACTGACATTGACCGGCAGGACAGAAAATAGACTCGTCGGAGTTTTTCTTGAAACAACTACTTAGGCCATCCATTGAGTCCATTTAAGGCTTCATTTATGAGGATTTTGGTGATACTATTCTACAACACAAGAACAATACTCTTGAGCTCTACATTGCAAAGACGCAATCAATTTCTACATCCCATCAAGAGATCAAAGCTTACTTTCAAGCTTCAATATCATTATGATCTCCACAAAGTTCTTTCATACTTCTCTCAATTATCATCTCAAAGAGAAGTCTTCAAATTGTGCAAATTTGCCATCATACATATCATTCTTTCGAAGCACAATTGCAAGGAGTAAAGTATCACATTTTTTGCATAGGTAACTTCAGACCTGTCTTTCATTTGTAACTTGTTTGTATTTGCATAACTATACTTAACAACACAAGGATCCTCTTGTCCTTGTAAGACTTGTATTGGCCTTATCGTACTTGGCGATACAAGGATCCTCTTATCCTCAAAAGAGTATAGGTTCATTTTGACATTGAACGAAAATTGTTGATAGGCTCCTCTAGCTTGACCTTGAACGAAAAATTGTAAAGTTCCTTTTTACCTAGAAGATTTATAACGTGTTCTTCCCCACCTTCCTTATTGAAATGGAGAATAATGGATCTTAAGCGTGGACTTGAGGACGAGTGGACTAGCTTGGGGGATCCCAAGTGAACCACTATGCAACTTGTGTTTTGGTTTGTTTAAGTTGTGTCAATTCACTTACTTGCAACACTTGTTTACATATCGAAAAAGTTTTAATCCACTAAGGAAAGTTTATTCACCCCCTCTAAACTTACCTAACAAATCCAAACTAATATGACGAACTCTTATTGCTTGCAAAACTACACTCAAGATCTAACATGCATACAGAAATTCTGCATTGATAGGGTTCTCATTCGCTTATTGGTAAACCACACTTACGATTTTAATCTTGTTTCCTTCTGCTAGTTGCTGCCCATATTCCTGCAAGGATCATGGCTGTAGAATCTACTCCTCCATCATGTACTGATGATATATAATATTACAAATGGGTTATTGGGCTTTCAATTGAATGCTCATAAGCTTATAAGTACAAGTGGGAAGCTACTGATTAGATAACCACTTGGTGCAATACTCGTTGAATATAATATATGGGAAAAGTATCTTGAGCATGCAGAATAGGATATTCCTCTTCACATGAATTTCTTTTTATTATTATTATTATTATTATTATTATTATTATTATTATTATTATTATTATTATTATTATTATTGTGAAGAGAAAGAAAATTGAATAAAAAAAATCCTTTATGAAATGTTTAACCTAATTAGATCATGACAAATGTTGCTTTAGACGGTTGACCTGAGAGATTGATATATATAAGTTTATAAGGGTGGCTCACAAATTTTAGCCACGTTCTAGGATAATGTTGTAATTCTGACTATCAGACAGATAAGTCAAGATAATTTAGCTGGCTTCATGTCAAATTTCAAGATTTAATTCAATCAAATACCCTCCCCTATATTAGCATGCATCCTTATATTTTCAGTCATCCATGCATAGCCATGGACTCTTTTATAATCCTTAGATTTTTAGAACTTTATTTTGTTAATGGTAAACTCTGTTTGAAATGAAAATCGATATATAAGTTGAGGACTTTAAGGTATATATTTGTCCATGACATTTTGACCCTATCCAGTCTGCCACATGGCAAAAACTTGGTCTGACCCTTCTAGAGTGACTTGGCCCTTAATTCTTATTGTTTATGTTTTTTTTGGAGAGAATTTCAAATAAAATTGCTATGGGAATAGATCTCCCACAATACACAAATAGGTATGCAAGATTTGGTATCTTCAATGGGACGTGGAAGAGAGTGTGAGTAATGTGAAAAATTGTGGAAAAGAATATCAACAGTGACGTTGTTATAAGGATCCTTTTCCAGATTTTTTTAATGTGGACTATTATTGTTAATTTTTTTATTTAGAATGAAGTACTAAGCATGAAATGTCCACTCAGTAAAGATCAGCTAAATTCTTTAAAATATATAGTAAAAATTAGCTATATTATATTGTTTGTTTGGCATGGAAAGGACATCGATTCTAGGTCACTCCTTTTGTATAGATTTAAGAAATCAATTTTACGTCACTGACTTCTTAGGATTTCAAGAATTTATTTGGATATATATATATATATATATATATATATATATATGATGTCGGAAAGACTTATTTGAAAATTGCTATAATTTTATATGTAAATGTAATCCATTATCTTGAATACATTTTTTTTTTTATATATATATATATATATATATATATATGAACCAGATATGGATGGAAGTGTCTGGCTGTTGTTCATTAATGAAAAAACAAGTTTCTTATTTGAAAATTGCTAATAATTTTTAGATGTAAAGGATGTAATCCATTCTCTTGAATCAACATCTCACCTAACTTGCATTTATTTTTAGTTTAAACAAAAGTTTCTCTAGTCGGCGGATCAACTGAGGAATTTGTTATATAATACGAGGAAGGTGGAATATATATATATATATATATATATATTCTTTTCCTTTTTAAACATAAAAGAATTTGTATATGTTCCCTAAAGTAGCAATCAATACTAGGGAGAGGACAATAATTATTCATTTTACCAATCAATATTCTTGGTTAAGGTATTGCCAGGCCAATCCCATGTAGTACCCCAAGTCAGCACGGCTTTAGCCGATTTTTTATATGAGTTAATCGATTCTAGGGTTATTAATTTTAGTGCGGATCCAGACCAATCCGGCAGAGTTCGACTCAAGATCGTATAAGCCAATCCCATCTCAAGCCCGCACACTAAAACCCTGGTATAACAGCCCCTATTAGAATGCACACCTGGAAACAAAATTATTTTAGCAGTGAATGGTTCACCATTTTTTATTTTATTTATGGATACTGGTTCATCAATGTTACCAAATGGCAAACATGGTTAATATATACTTTGAGAAATAGGTCACTAGAACCTCATTTTTAATCGTGTAAATTTTTTTTTTTTTTTTTTAGGTAAATAGAAATTTCATTGAAACTTGCAAAAACAAAACTAAAAAAGAACCAACAAGAGCCTCTCATAAAAAAAGGCTAAAAACAAAGAGAAAAATCACCTCACAAAATACCCCATGCAGCCTACTTCTAGGGCATGCATTACAACCCAAAATGAACTGCATGCTAGTAATAGACTCAATTTTTTTACATATCAAAGACGACCAGAAGGTGTTCATAAACGGGTACCCCTTCTCAGGAATACCGGTTGTTAGAGTAATAGAATTGTAACTGTGCACTATTTTGATTTCATCAAAGCAGTTAGTGCTAATTTATAGGACTTGGACTCCTATTAGTATATGGACTCTTAATTAATCTATTAGTTTATTTTATTAGTTTCCTTTTTCAATTATGCTTACTAGTTTCCTTTTCTTATTTTCAGTTTACTTTGTTTTTAGTTTGTGACTAGGATTCTGACTTGTAGAGTCATAAATCCTATCTAATAGTTGTTTTATATTTTCTATAAATACAAGCTACAAGGAGAGGAGCACACATACACTCTCTCTTTCCTTGATACATCGGTTATCTCTATTTTGTTACCTAGTATCAGAGCAGGTGCCGTTTTGAGAGTCATTTAAAGGTCTCTATTCTGGTGTGTAGTCACCTCTATTGCTGCTACTTTCTTGTTATTTGTTTTTAGATTGCTCGAGTAGATCTAATCTGTTTTCATTGAAGAGAGTTTAGCCTACTACTACCATGCTCATGTTGGAACCACCACTTTTGCTACTCCTGTTACTATTGATGCAACTACTATTTGGTCCACAATGACTTATACTGTGATACTGCTACTATTACTTGATTCACAATGACCTATACTGTGTTGCTAATATTACTTGGTTTATAATGACTTATGCTATGCTGTTACTATAATTTGGTTCACAGTGACTTATACTGTGCTACTACTACAAATTGGTTTACAATGACCTATACTGTGTTGCTACTACAATTTGGTTCATAGTGACCTATACTGTACTACAACTACTATTACTTGGTTTGCAGTGACCTATACTGTACTGCTGTTGTTGGCCTTACTACTGATGCCACTACTACTGCTACTACTGGTGTTACTACTATTGTTATTGCTACTACTACTGGGTGCCACAACTACTGCTACTGCTACTACTATTGGGTGCCACAACTACTGCTAATACTACTACTGTTATTGTTGCCACTACTACTGTTGTTGCTGCCACTACTGCTGCTACTGCTACTACTGTTATTGAACATGGAAATTGTAGTTCAACAATTCCTCTTCATATCCCATTTTGAATCGTTTAGATCAGATATGTCAAAGATATGGATGTTTGTGTACATAAAGACAAAAGAGAAAATAAGAGGGGATTTTAGTGCAAAAATCATATATGATAATAGAAGTTCTATTTTGATGATCAAAGCGTATATGATTTGCATCTTAGCTTCTAGTGATAGTCAATGGTGAAGTTACTAATGTAGAAGGAATTTATGCAATTCCCTTTTGTTCTGTTTTAGCTTGGGTAAATTGTTGAAAAGCCTAGACAGTGGATGTATTAGGATTTGGGTTTACTCAATTTGATTGAGCATTCATTGTATGGCATTTATTAGCTCATTTATATTGGGGTGTGTTAGTTGGGACTGTATATGCATTGGGGGAAGCCTTGTCTGTAAGATTTCCATCATTCTATACACATGTCGTTATGTAGAAACAACATCAATATACCTGTAGTATGGGATCGGTTCCCGCCATTGCCGTCCAACCTCTATGTGTATGGAGCACTGCCTATGCAACGCCAAGCACCACCAAGTACAATCAAGAACCAGAGACAAGATTTCTGTGCAGTTACTTGTTCCGTAGATAGAACTCAATGGAAAACTCAGTATTTTCGTAGTGTACACAAGAACCCATAACCTCATATTTATGGATCAAACCACCTCCCTCCCGTAAAGGATGAACGATCGATCAGGGTTCTACGTGTCCTTAAGATTTGATGCCAATAACTCTCCTAAAGGGGATACAAAATTAATGAGTGAGGTGGCATGTGGGCCACCCACTCACATTTTCCCACTTAGCCCATATTACCACCTAGCAAGCCACTTTAGAGTTATTAACCTAATGTATGACCATTCATTAATTTTTAGATATTTCTTTATAGACTTGTTCTTTATGTTCATAATAAAACTCCAACCTATGAATCATGGTGGTACATGTCCATATAACAAGAACACTTCCTTTCATATATTACAATGGATTGTTCATTTTAAGATGAACCTCAATCGTGATAACCCAGCTTTATAGATTCAATTCAATAATTGATTCAAGGGTCTACTTTACTACCGTGAAACTTTATAGTTATCCGTCATTACAAAATTGATGTATACACTAAATAATGATAGCATAGATAATAACATTATTTCGAATCATCAAAACTTTACATTGCAATGTCATAAATAAAACATTCAAATACTTGATGATTTACATAGGTCGATACGATCCACGTGAGCTGCATACACTTTGAGTGGAAGGCCTTTGGTGAAAGGATCTACTATCATATCATTAGTGTCAATATGCTCTATCTGAAAGCGATGATACCAAACTTCTTTCTTAACAATAAAGTACTTTATCTTAATGTGTCGGTAGCGACTCAGTGAGTATGTGTTGTTAGAGAAACGTAATGCTATAGTATTGTCGTAGTAGATCCTTATCGGTCTTTCAATATAATTGATGACCTTCAAATCTATGATAAACTGCCTCATGCCTAAGAAACTACTTCATAGCATGACACCACTTTTGCTTCCATAGTAAAGGATGCTGTTTTAGGTTGCTTTATACTGCGCCAAGACACTGCTCCTCTAGCTAATAGAAAAATGAAGCCAGAAGTAGACTTCCTTGTATCTCCACATTCAGCAAAATCTAAATCTGAATAGCCCATTAACCCAAAATCATCAACTTGCCTATATGTAAGCATGTGATCCTTGGTGTCTTATAGCTACCTCAGTACTTTCTTTGCTGCTGTCCAATAAGACAAACCAGTGTTTTTTTGGAACCTACCTAACACTCCCACTACAAATGCGATGTCAAGCCAGGTATAGATCTGAACATACATTAAATTGCCTACAGCTAATGCATAGAGGATATTTTGTATTGTCTATTGTTCCAAATTGGTAATTATAGGTGCTATACTTGAAGAGAAATTCTTCATCTTGAACTGTTCCAAAATTTGTCAAGATATCCCTTTTGGGATAGTTCTAAGGTCTTAGGAGGCTAGTCCCGATGAATCTCTATGCCTAAGACATAAAAGGCTTTACCCATATTTTTCATGTCAAAATTTTGGGTCAAGAAATGCTTTGGCTCGTATAGCTTAGAGATCCACATATAATACCAACATGATGAAACTAGTTTCCTTAAACTTTATGTAAATGCATTGATCAATGTGATTCTCTACAAGACCGTGGGAAAAAAATCATGCTATCAAATTTCAAGTACCACTGTCGGAAAGCTTGTTTCAATATATATATATATATATATATATATATCTTAAGCTTGCATACTAAATGATCACTTTTGGCCATAGTAAAACCTTCAGGTTATTGTATATATACCTCTTCAAATAAATCATCATTTAAAAAGACCATCTTGACATCTATCTGGTGTAGCTCAAGGTCATAATGAGCAATCAATGCCTTGAGGATCCTCAAAGAATCTTTTCTTGATATGGGAGAAAAGGTTTTAATCGTTGTTAGTTTTTTAATTATAACATTTTGCCACAAGTTGAGCCTTGTATCTTTCGATATTACCATGTGTTGGGGAAATCTGCCACGCTGTCAATAGAACCACGACACGTAGGACTCAACCAACAAGCCACGTGGATGTTCCCGATTGGATATAAGAAAGCATCTTCACAAGCCAGAACATAGGAGCAAAGGATAAAAGCAACATTTAGGAAAAATACACTATTCACTATAAATAGCTCAAATCTTAAGAATTCAGGTACAATAATATTTTAATATTCAGCCTTGGGATTCTTACTTTGACACCTAGGATGGAGAATCTCTCACTTACCCCACCTAAATATATTTTGTGGCCTCAAAATCGGGCCCACTAACTATTCACAGAGCCTTAACTTTGGCATCGGAGTGGACCCGGGGCCACATGCCCGCCTCCTCCTTTGTCTTTGCTTGTCTTGCAGGTCTAGTCAGGGTGGTGGCCCTCTGAGACGGATCAGGGCCGAAACAGTTTGGCGTCCACAGTGGGGCCCAGAGAGATTTAATGCCGAAACCTAACGAGAAAGAAATCCTGAGACATGAGCCTGAGGAGAACAAGAAGTCACATGGTCAATCCCAACCCCCATCTAATTGAACAACAGTCGATGTAAGACCCGCACTCTGAAAACCCGGTCTAAACCTTGGTTTTGTGTCATGACAGGTCTTTCGATCATCACCGGGCCAGACGGGGCAAGCGGATAACAAACATGTATAAAATCGGACCGAAGTCGACCAATTATACCTGATTTTAGGTATACCGATCGATGGTACCGGTCTTGGTACCGGTCGATGGTACCGGTCTTGGTACCGGTCGACCGGTATGGCCTGCACAGCTATGTGCGGGAATCTGGAAATTGGTCTCTGCGGGTCCCGCTTTCCTGATTTCGAATCCTAGAAGTTTCCTAATCCTAGTAGGGTTACTAAACCCTATTTCTAGCCTATAAATACACCCTTAAGCCTCCTCAAATCATTTCCATTGTCTCTCGCAAACCCTAGAGAAGAGAAAGAGCTGGAAAAGGAGAAGGAGCTAGGAGTCGAAGTGGCTTTGACCG